>WAAD01041392.1:22730-36175 GCA_013389945.1 Fregata magnificens | reverse complement strand
CGGCCCGGGCGGCTCCTCGCGGGGCTCCGTGTGGCTTGTGAGCGGCTCCGCGCACGCCGGGCAGCTTCTCCTCCTCCCCGTGTCGGTGGGTGGGGTCCCCTCGGCTCCGGTGGGCTCTGCTGAGCTGCCCCGTGAGGGACCAGTCCCGTGGGCCCGTGCTCGGCGTTAATCCTTTCTGTCTGGCCGCACCGCATGAGGTACTCTTCCTGAGGGTCCTCACCTCTCGGCAAAGCCTGAGCGGGTTGTGTTAAGGTAGGGAGGAGTCTACCTTTGCTCACAGGAATATCATACTTGATGGGTTTCTGTCCACAAGTGAAAGGCGCTGTTTTAAGCACAGCACGCGTTTCCTCTGCAGAGCAGGGATGTGCTGAGTCTCGGTTATGCCAGTCTCGAATTAGTGCTGTAAAAAGTGTTTTTAGCCTGTGGAGTGGCAGTGTTCTGCTGCAACTGTCTAGCTGCGCTGCCCATTGCAGCTGTATTCATATAAGGAGTTTAGCTGCTGAATGCAGAGATTGTGTTACGGAATTTCAGAAATCCTAGGCATCACTGCTGTGTTTACAGGCTTTTTACAGAGGCTGCAACACTTTACATATGCATAGTCTCAGATAATTTGATAGCACGTTTCAAGAGAAGATGGTGACATGTATGACATTCTTTAAACCACATTTATGTGGCTGTCCCTAAATATAACATGTAAGAGTCTTCAAAGAGAATGTTTGCCTCCTTGCTAATTTGGCAATATCATAAAATTCTGTGACCTTATTGTTTTTTTTTTTTTAAACCTAGTTCATAGCTAATTCTGTGTTTTCCAGACACTATGGAGGAAAGAAAAGAAATGGCAGCACATTGCTCAAGTCATGTGATTGAAGAAAAAATGGGTATTTGCATGAGCAATGGTAAGTGGAGAACATGTTGGGATATTCTCTATGTGTTGTATCCCTTATTAAATGTTAAGACAGTTCAGATCAGTAGACCTACTGTATCTGCTCTGTATCTTGTTCTGTGTACTTGTTTCCTTGCGTGGGCTGCTGTTGGCAGTCTCAGACTTACAAGTCCCCTCAAGAGCTTGTGGAGCACTGGTGCTAGAGCATGTGTAGTAGCGACATGGTGTCATCAACCTCTCTTCTATATATCTAATCTGAGCTCCTCCCTTTTCCATATCTGTCTGCTCTGGATTCAATTACTATTTAGGGGATATATGAGTTAATAGGAAAACTAATCTTTCTCACTAGCTCCTGTTACTGTCCTGTGGTGGCCTGAACTGGAAAAGAACTGACGGATGGCACAACTGCATTGTCATATAGCTCTAGATTATATATTCTCTCTTTTCTTGATTGGAGGCTGCTGATACCCTTTCCCACAGCCAGATCCCATGTTCCCATTATGGATGCTTAGAAATTAACGTTGAGATCTTTCAGGATATTTAGGCATCTGTCACAATTATGATCATATTCACAGCTGTACCTTCAATTTCTTTGACCTAAAACATGTTTTTATTATTTTAATTATTTAAACTTGTTGGCTAAAACTTTCTTTGCTGTCTGACTTCAGCTTCACCAAATTGTCAAAGCATAATGCAATTCTTTTTATTGCAAATCCTCACTGGGACAAAATCCTTGTTGTTATAGTTTCAGACTATCCTCTTCTGACCGATGAAAAGTTTGATTTTGACCTTTCACTCTCTCCAGCAAGGTAAGTGAAGGGTCTACAGGTAAATATACATTTACAGCGGACACACGTAAGGTGCTGGGCTGACTTATTTTTCTTCATAGTGGAAGTGAAGATGAAGTTTTTGTTGGACCTTTGGGACACAAAGAAAAATGTATTGCTGTCAATATTGAAGCAAAAAAAAGTGCTGAAAAAAAGAGTGCACCTGCATCTGATGATAAACTCATGTGGAGCCCACTTACAGGAGAGAAATATGTGGAAATTTTCAAAGAAGCTCATTTGTTAGCACTGCAAATAGAGACTGGAAGCAAGAATGAACAGACTAAAATAAGCCAATCAGAAGAATGGGAAAACAAGATTATAGAAAAATTTGTGGAGGACTCAAAGCTAAAATTGAAAATACTGAGAAACCAAAATATAGAGAAAAGCCCCAGGGCTGTTAAAAGGGAGACATACTGTGTGCAGGAGAGCCCAGCATGTCAGCTGCCACCTTGTTTTCAGAAGGAATCGGATAAACTTTTGTCAGATGACAAAACACATGTTCTTCTTACTCCTCTGAACAGAAGCCCTGTTAAAATTCACGTATCTCCTACAAAAATTGCCAGTTCACCTCTGACACAAGAACAGAAAACTAAGGAAAGAAATATGAAGGCAACTGGCAAACTGCCAATGGCAAAACCTTCATCTACTCTTGGAAAAAGCAATTTGACTATTGAAAAGGTAAAGACAGCTTCTGGGCAACAATGTTTTCTTTAAACATGGCCTTTGTGTGTGTTACGAATGTTTAAACTGTCTATAAGCTTTTATTTTTAAAAGTGAACTTTAATCTTCTGATGTTTCTCTACCTCATAAGATCCTTAGGCAGGAAACATTATATATAAAAAAGTCAGGGCAGATACTATGGTATAGTAGCAAACTCATTTATCTGTTATGACAATGTAGAGCATCTGCAGGCAAACTTCTTTTCCATTGTATTCTGGTTTTGTGAATACCATCATTCCTGGCTTCTGTTTAAACATGGCTTTGTTGCTGGGAAAATTACTGCACTGTTCTTAGTGACTTAATGTGTGACAATGGCTTTGTTTACTGTTAACTCTTGTCAACGGAGGTGGGGGGGGAACCCCACAATTACTTTGACAGGGCACAAAAATCTTTTAGCTCTAGTTCTGTCCACAACTTGTCTCAATCATGAAAAGCACTGATTAATGGTATTACATTTAGGATGTGGCTATGTGACCAACTGAAAATGTATTCTAGGATAGCAAGGAAACAGTTATGTTAGCGACCTTGTGTGCACAAATCCCAGTCTCTAGATAGAATATCTTCTGGATTTTATTGCTCTACACCTTGCAGCTTAGGCTCCAGTATGTACTGCAGATTCTACTGAAAATGTGATAGGCTCCTTGGGAACCATCACCTATAGAAAATAGGGGACCCTTTGATTCCTTTGTAGTATAAGTCTCTTCTTGATTTTTGTGTGCTGTAGGAAAAGGCACAGTCTTAATGCTTTAACTAGCCAAATTGTACCCTACTGTCTACTAAATAGATAGTTTGGATGATGCAGTGTACTATTGTAATGTCTCATCTTTTGGAAAGCTATAGTAAAGCAGAAGAATATGAATTAGCTGGAGATCTCATAGTTGTAAGGAACAGCTGTTACAGTATATAGGTGAACATGATTATATGAAATTTGTGCTGATGAATTGCTACTGCAGAACTGTCCTTAGGTTGATTTCCAATATCTGGGTTCAAGCATGTTTTAGTACTTAGCAAATACACTCACTAGACTAACTTTAAACTATATTAGTCTAAAGACTAAAGGACTTGATTGGGTTCAAAGGCTTCTTCATTGACTGTTGTCTTGGTTTCTTAAAATCAATTTGTGTAAAAAACTTTATAGTGGTTTCTAGAAATTCTAGTAGCTTTTAAAATGTTGCATTGAAATTTGCAGCCCAAACCAGGAAAACATACTAGTGTCTCTACAAAAAGAGACTTGAACAGCATGGGATCATCTGAAGATCTAATTTCTGATAAATCTAGTGCTGCCTCAGATGTCTTTGAGTCTTCATTCAGTGGCAGTTCCTCAGCGCAAGACAAAAAAGCCCTTCCTGCACCAAGTAAGGTAATGGTAAGTATTCTTAATATGAAAATTATTTTTGTGATGTTCTGACAAAAAGAGAAAACTGAATATAGTTTACTTTCTAATTTAAAGCTCTATTGTTGTGTACAATGGTTTTAAGAAAAAGTAGTCTCTGTTCTGTAATTGCCATTCTTGAATGTGTGTTCTAAGCCTATAACACAATGAACATACTTGAGAGCAACTATAAATGTGTTGGATTAACAAGCATTATCTTTGTTTTTAAAGCACTAGCTGCAGGTAAGTACTCAGCAATTTTCTGTAAGAAACAAAGTTTTTTTGATGTGTGTAGTTAACTATACCATATGAAAAGGTTGTCATAACTTGTATGAAGGTGGAATACCGATAGCTGTCAGGAGTTGTTTTAAAGCTTTAGACACCTGCTTGCATACTGCATGCCACTTCACTGAATCACAGAATGGTTGGTTCAACCCCCTGCTCAAGCAGGGCCACCTAGAGTCGGTTGCCCAGGACCATGTCCAGATGGCTTTTTAATATCTTCAAGGACGGACACTCAACAACCTCTGCAGGCAACCTGTGCCAGTGCTTGATGGCCCTCATAGTAAAAAAGTGTTTCCTGATGTTCGGAGGTAGAACCTCCTGTGTTTCAGTCTGTGCCTGCTGCCTCTGGTCCTGTCACTGGGCACCACTGCGCACTGTCCTTTCAGATATCTGTATATATTGATGAGATCCACCTTGAGCCTTCTCTTCTCTAGGCTGAACAGTCCCAGCTCTCTAAACCTTTCCTCAGATGGGAGATGCTCCAGTCCCTTAATCATCTTAGTGGCCCTTTGCTGGACTCTTTACTGTAGCTCTAAATTGCTCTCATACTGGGGAGCCTGGATCTGGACACAGATCTTCAGGTGTGGCCTCCCCAGTGGTGAGCAGAGGGGAAGGATCACTGCCCTTGATGTGTTGGCAACATTCCTCCTAATGCAGCCCAGGATACCGTTAGCATTCTTTGCTGCAAGGGCACATTGCTGGCTCATGTTCAACTTGTCCATCAGCACAGCACTCCCAAGGGCCTTTTCTGCAAAGCTGCTTTCCCGCTGGTTGGTGCCCAGCATATACTGGTGCCTGGGGTTACTCCTTTTATTCTTTAATCTATTTAAGTCCATACTCAAGTTTGTGGCAGGAATAAAAATAGCAGTCCACCTCCTAGATCTGATGTTCCAGTTCTGTTCCCAGATATAATGAACTGTTTCTAAGATGATTCACTTTTTAAACTATAATCTGAGGAAGGAGCTTCTCTAAAATTTGCAAATAAAAAGTTATAATACCAAGAAAAAGCATGGCAAAATGTGTTAAATAGTTTTTTTGCTTTTGAATAAACTATATTCTTTGATTCAGCCTGGCTTAAAGAAGGTAACACATCTGAAACTTCCTGGTGTTGCCAGTGGTCTCACAAGAAAGACTACTTCATCTTCTTCATCATCAGTTTCCAGCATGAACTCAAGTCTGAATTCAAGTTTACCCATTTCTCCCATAGGAAAAAATGGTAATCACTCTTACTACAGATTTGTGTCACAAATCAATTTTGAAGTAGCTAAGCATGTCTTGGACTGTGGGTTTGGATATATTTAATGGTGTCCAGTATATACAAGCAGTAAGAAATGTTTTGAATGGAGAACAAAATTTTGTAGGCTAGCCCAATAAATCCCTGTGGGCTAAAGATAAATCTTAGACTTCTATCATTTGTAAAAACTAGATTCATGTAAGCCTGATGCCTACGTGTGAGGGTCTGACACAGCTAGAAAGTAAGCAATGCCTCAAGAAACCTGTTCTTTTTATACATGACCTTCTCTGTTATAGCCAAGTACGCGAGCTTCTGAATGCTGTAAGCTTGTCTAACTTGAATTAAAAATTAAAAAAACAACACCAAAACAACTGAAATATGGAAGGAAGGTGGAAGGCCTAGTTCCAAGTTTCTGTAAGTCTAATAAAAGGATGAGCTTTATTCAAGCAGATTGGAAAAAAAAGCTCTGGGGAGATAAATGAGTACAACCAAGAAGCTTGTAGTATGAGGACATCAATTTGACCCTTTCAGTAAGCCTCAAAGGATCAGGACAATAAGTCTCCTAAAAATACTGACAGATGTAAGCACCACAGTTCTTGTAGATCTATCAAAATACCAAGTTACTGCAACTTTTTATTTTGTACTTTGTTTCTGGATGGATGATAATAATATATCAGTAAAAGTTAGTAAGAATTGTTTTATACAATAGAAGTGTCTAGTCAAGATTCATCCTATTAATGAAAGTAACCCACAGACTAAAAGTAAGAACCATAAAGAAAACTGAGAAAAGCACTTGTGGGGTAATTCAGCCTGTGATGTTAATCAGTGTAACTGATTACCTTCTTGAATGCCTGCTTAAGGGAGAACAGAGCCAACTATGCTGGGAGAAAATGTTGAAAATGTAACTTGAATCTACAAGCTGTTTTGGCATTCCTTGAAGAATATTCTTTGACTTGATTGCAGTAATTCAGGAATTTGGTGAGGAGACTTTCTAAAACAGACAAAATTGCTGGTGAATTCAGGGAGTAGGTTTTCAGGAGTTGTATGTGTTCTCCTTAAACTCAAGTTGTTTGAACATAAATTTAAATGCTGTAAATTGCTGTTCTTCTTTCCTGTGTGAGCATAATTAATTCTGCTTAGTCAAAAACTTAGCAATAAGCGATGATTCAGAAGTATAACTTAACTTTCTGTTTCAGGAAAAGCAAGCATGTCTTCAAAAGCTAGTGTGAGTAGCTCTAAGCTTGCATCTAGTACAAACAGGTTGGCCCTTGTCAGACCTACCAGAGTGTCATCTCTGCAGGCTGCCAATAATGAGAAATCCAGGAAGCAAGCAACATCAGCTAGTACTCCCAAAATCTCTAGTGCTGTAAGCTTGGCTAAATCTTCAGCTTCTGCAACATCATCTGAGGCTGTAGGCAGTGGAATTGAGAGGCTGAGCTCTGTTCCCAGTCTGCAGAAGCTATGTCAGCAGAATAAAAATGGAAGTGCAACAAAAGGAAGCCTGTGTCCAAAGCCCAAGACTAGAGTTTTGTCTGTTCCCACAAGTCAAACTAAGGTTCCAGTGAAGACTGGAGGTAAGCACATACTTTGCATGACCTGTCTTCTAGCTTGGCTATTAAAAGCAAATGTTACTTTGAATGCTTGTTATTTGTTTCATTATACTTCTGTCTGCCTCTTGGAAGGAATTAGTATTTTAACTGTTATCTATTTAGTATTTAACTGATGTTATTTTAACTGTATCTGTTATAAAAAAAATAAGAATGTGGATAACAATTAACAAAACTTTTCTTTAGATACACCACCAAACAAATTGGCACCAAAAGCAACACCATCTCTTGGAGTAACATTTTGTGGCACACTTGGAAGGTAGGGCTTAACTGAAAATTGAATGTATTGAGGCATACTTCTTAGAATGCAACATGGTTGGGTGTTGCAACAATCTTTGAAAGTTCTAACTTCATTTTCTAGTCCCTTGAGACCCTCCAGGTTAGCTCTGTTAATGCCTATTGGAACGGATTTAAAAAAAAAACCCAAACCCAAACAAAACCAAAAAACCCACCCCACCCCAAAACTAAACCAAACCACCTCCCCCTGCTTCAGAAGAGGATTTTCTTTGCAGGGCTAAATAGTCAGTCATAAAAGAATTCTTATGAAGGAAAGCCCTTACTATGCTGTGATTATCAACTTTATGATGATTACCGTTCCCTTACCAAAGGGAGACTGATTTCCATTGTTTGGTAGAACAGTTTGAATAAATTTGTTTCTAGAAGCTTTTTGCTAAAGCATGTTTCTTTTTTAGTGCCATGGCAGTCAGCACTCCTGTGAAAGCATCACAAGATGGGATCTTTCAGAATTCTTGTTTTCCTGAGAGGTCTGTCTCCATGACTCCTGCCAGTCTGAAACGGTCTGGCTTACCTACACCTGTTCGTCGTATCTCAGGATTTCCAGCAGTGACTCCTAAAACTTTACCAAGAATGGCATTTTCTACACATGCTGCATCTGTTTGCCAAAGTTCCAGCTTTTCTATCAAAAAGACTCTTACAGCTGGGTAAGACAGAAACCTCCATATATGAAATGAGTATTGTAAGCAAACTGATTCTAAATGAATTTTAGTGATGACTTTCAGGTTTCAAGGACCTCTGCTGAATGTTAGAATAAAGCATTTGAGCATAGATGCTGTATGGGCCTAATAAAGATTTATATCTTGTGACTAGTAAAATACTATAAGCCTTACTGAGATGAGTCAATATCTAACATTAAAGAATTATAATCTCTGATAGGAAGCTGTATTTCTTGAGCTAGCGGACAACTTAAGACTTGTATGTGATGCTCTGACTGAAAACAAATTTGGCGTTGGTGTTATTTTGCTACTGCCTTCTGATGACGGGAAGTAGCTGTTACCAATGCTTCTGTAAAATTACACTTGGTTAAAGCATCAACCAAAAAGCCAAGGATTTAGTTGACTGAACTTCAGTTTCTGAGCCGGTTTACCTGTTTCATTTGAAATAATTGCTTGCAGAATGGGTGAGTCCTACACTGTTGTTAATTATGTTTGTTTTCTGTGAAAATAACATTGTCTTCTTCATATTATCAGCCCACCATCTTCTCACAAGTGCTATATATATATATATGTATGCAGGTTTGCTTCATGGTTGGTGGAGATGAACAGTATTAAAGCAGGAATGATTCGTGGCTAGAAAACTCTTCCTATATGTCAGGTTACTCAGGCTAAATGTCCAAAATGGTCTTTTCTCTCAAGGAAACAATTACTCTCTCTACAATGACTTTATCATACTAATCAGATTACAACCCCTGGTCCTCCAGCTGGTGTCAGTACCTCCTCTCAGCAGGGACTGAAGTGGGTTGCTCAGTGATATGCAGTATCAGTACTTGTTTGCTAATTGTTTCTTCAAAGTCTAAAAAACCAAAATCCCATGTGTGAAGTTTAGGCTGCATGCGTATGTCAATTTAAGATTAAATTCTTCATCCTGAAGTCATTAGCTCATTAGTTTTTGCGTGAGTAGGCTATAAATTTATTGCAGCATGAAATATCTTGTATTTTGAAGGTAACTAGCATACTTTTGGATGAAAATATGGGTCATTAAAACTTGGGGTAAAAAGGGAAAAAATGAGGTTAGGTCATTGGCTTGTCCGTCTTCAGTAGATCATGCTGATTAAAGAACTCAATTATTGCCAGTGCTCTTTTCCCTAGTTCTAAACAGACAAAAGAGAGTAAGACACAGATATCTTCTTCAGAAGATGATATATCTCCTCCACTTGTGCTACCTCTTGCACTTAACTTCTCACCAGAAAAAACTGCTACAGAAGTCGTAGAAAATGAATTCAAAGAGGCTGAAGTACAAAATCAGCTGGCTGAAGAGAAAGAGACTGAGGTAAGAAATGACAATACATTTTTCTACAGAACTACTAAGTAAACTGCTTGAAAATAAATTATTTCAAGATGAGTGATAAGTAGGAAAACCACTTCAGTATATATGAACTTAAAATGGATTAACTCTAAGCGTGTGCACCCTCTAGTGTCTATTTTTAGCACTGAACATCTGTTCAGCGTTTCCACTAAGTTTGCTCCCATCTCAAAGCTGAACAGTCAAATACTTTCAGATTTCATATTAAATTTCCACTTCTGGATAAGTGCTGTGAAATCCTTATGGATTTGATCAGAAAAGCAGTGTCACAGGGCAGTTCCTATTGCAGCCATAAAGCCTTTCTGAAAAAAAAAAAGAAAAGAAAAAAAAATGCACTGTTGTAGCTAAGTTCAATCACCTAGCAGCAATGCAAATCTGCATACAATGAGTGAGGATTAAACCCCAAAACCCATGTAGCAGTAAACTTAGACTAAGTACGTGACACTTAACTAGTGAACACTTTTCCCCTCTCCCAAGAATCTACTGGCTTCATGTTGAAAGCTGCAGTCCACAGGCATTAAGGAGAAAGGACTGAACTGGTAGTTCTGAAATATTCACCTGTCAAAGTGGCTATTGATTTACAAATACTCAGGTGTAGAATAATCTGTAGATTAATTACTGATCTTATTGCATCAGTATTTTCCTTGTTAGCTTACTTTATAACAGATACTTTGTGTCATTGAATTGCTTAGCACACGTATAGAGTAGTTAAACTGGACAAAAGCATAATTAAAGTCTGGAGCTCTACAGAATAGTTTATATGGCTAAATAACATTGCACAATAATTGTAATCAAGTCATATAAATATTGAGAGTGTTATTACTCTTCTATTTTAAATTTCACTTAACTCTGCTTTTAAGTGAAAAATTGTTTTATGCCCGAAGGAGCTCTTTTGCTTTGTCTCACTGCATTTTCCCTATTTGTAATGCTAGCCATTGGCAGAGCAAGAGCTGAGGCTTTTACACCGTGTGCAAACAATCCTGCATGAAAAATACCCAACCTGTAAATTAAGCCTGTCCTGTGGTTATTACAGCTGTATAAGCTAAATTGACTGCCTAAATGTTTATGAAGGAAGCATGCAGAACAGAGGGGAAAAGCTGAACTACCTTTTTTTTTTTAAGGCCTTACTGGTAGATATTGGAGTAGACAAATCTCTCCCACACACTTTGGAATGTGAAAGTAGACCTCTGATTGACCTTTCCAATACTCCTGAAGTGAATAAGATTACTCCTCTAAAGCCTACATTCTCAGGGCAGGTAAAGGTAAGTTATATTCAAGTCTTCTGGTGCAAATATGCTAGCAGAAAAATGTCAACTGGTTGCATATACTTGTCTGCAGAGCAGCTTCACAATGCTGTATGAATTATTTAATATTAGCTCAATATGTTCAATATGATACTACATACTAAGGTGCTCTTCAGTAAAGAGCATTTTTAAAATGTTTTACATTTAAAATTAATTAATTTAAATTTAGATGTTTTAAAAAATGTTTTAAATCAAACAATGTGCTCTAAACTAGAGCTCAGTGAGCAATCTGCAAATAGGAAAAGGAGAAGGATGGAGAAAAACTTAATACTTAAGGCAGTTCTTAAAGAATGAAACTGTTCTGAAGGAAGAAGTGAATGCTGCCTTCAGTGAGTAGGCATGCTGACTCTTGTTTTCCTTTTCTTGCAAATTTTCAGTTCTTGGCAGCAGCAGCTCATTTTCAGCAAAAAAGCAAGGCTGTCTCTCCTGTTTAACTCCTCTCCTAATCCCCTCCTTAGCTGAAAAATGTGTGTTAGAATCTACTCTAAATTTGACAAGCATTTCTGGGCAAGTGTTTTTTGTACACTAGTAGCTTGAAGGTCGATGCCTTTAGGTATTGTCAGATGAATGGTGGTAATTATGAGGATGTAGCCTTTGACATTAGATGTAGTTGGGGTCCCAGAAGTCTTGACTTCTGGGGACATGTTCAGAGGAGTTCAGAAGTGCACTGCCCTGCCTGGATGACAGTGTCACTTCAATATGCATAGTAGTGAAACTTAGAGAAGCCTGTTAGGCTTTTAAGGTGAGTAAGGCCAATAATCACCTTGTGAGAAGCTTCTGCTTGTCTAAGAATGAGCTAGATGTTTAAAAACCTGAACCTAAAAGCTTGAGTGTGGTGCTTGTATCTGTCTTCTGGATGCTATAGGAATCCTAAACAAAAAAAAGTACTTGAGAAGACTATGTTAATAGAGATTATTGCTGGTAGTTGTAATGTACAACAGCTGAATTTTATTATTTTTTCTTTCAGCTAATTGATTTGAGTTCACCTCTTATCACTCTGAGTCCTGATGTAAACAAAGAAAACCTGGATTCCCCTCTACTCAGGTTCTGAACTTGAGTTGAAATGAAGAATTCTTGGCATCTGTGATCTTTACAGTCTTTAGGTGTTACTCTTCACTTGTACAGTTTTTTTTGAAGATGGCTATAGATTATCTGATGAACTGCTTTAACACAATAGAATTCTAACAGTCTTGATATAGTCAAACCGAGCCTGATTAATGGTTCTGTTCATGGATGTGCTGCAATGGGTATATTTAAACTCTTGCTCTAAGGCAAAAAAGGATATTCTCTGTATTGGAAGCCTGTCTCTTTATTTCATACCAATTGTCCTTTGTTTCCTTATGCCCTATGTGCAACAAAGATTTAATTTAAAATAAATGAGTTGTTTAACAAAGTGGTGTACAAAATAGCACCCTTTTCTTACAGGCTTTGGTTAGACTATTTTACTGTTTCACTAACAAATGTTAAGATGTGGGTAAAGCTAGTGGACTTTGGGGTGGTTTTTCATACAAAAGTGCAGCAAATTTGGAAATAAATGTTTTGCTGTTGAATGCTAGTGGAAAACACTAACAGCAACAGCTGAATTTGCGTGATTCAAAGAAGGCAACAGCTTGTTACTGCCAGATTGGTTTAGTCTTTACATTTGAAGGTTCGCCTTGAACTTTCTCACTCTCAAAGAACAGAAAAATGCTTTCTTACCTGAATTTGCCACACTTGGATAATAAATGGAGATTTTTAAATACAGGGAAGTGAATGAAAATGAAAATGCACACAGTAGTAGCCCATAAATGTTGAAGCAACAAACCTGTCTTGGGGACTAGAGACTTCTGCTGTGTATGTACTAGCTTAATGTATTTATGGAAGTTTAGCAAGAGATGGAAATGATTTCAGTTGCTTGTATCAATTAAAAAAAGTGGTGGAAGTTGGAGACTCCAAGTCTTTAAGTAGGAAGAAGTGTTCAGATGAGTTTGTCAAACACTTTGCTGAACAAGGTTGCTGCCTTGGCTTTATCTGAAGGCACTTGGCTACTTCTCAGCACAGCTGCCTTTCTGTGGTTAGTGCAGTGTCAGACTCTGTTCTGAATGAAGGCCTTTGGACAGACTGTGAAGACTCGTCCAAGTCAGATGGAACAACCATGCTACCTGCCCCTGCCAACTATGAACCATAAAAATGTGGAATTTGTATACTTCCTTTGCTTGTTCCTGCTTTCCTTCTGTGAAAAGCAAGAGGGCTTCTTCAACCGAAGCATTTACTACAACTTTATTTGAGCCGGTGCTGTTAAAAGTGATACTCAAACCAGGTCCTCAACCAGTCTTTAAATGGTGGGAGAACTGAGTTTTGTTCCATATCTCTAAACTGAAACAGAGGGAGATTTAAAAAAAAATAACTTTTTTCTTATGAGTGATGTATTTGTGATTTCTTTTTAAAAAGAGGTAAATGGCTTTATGCCCCATAGTTCAAGGACTTGCATGAGAGCCAAGCATTCTGTGCCCCTTGAGAACTATGTGTATGCTTTTGCATCTATCTATCTGTAAAGGCATATACATATGGTTTTGAGCATGACTATGACAACTTATGAACAAATGGGAGTCATCTGCCAGTCGAGACACCCACATGGCAGACACCTGGCCAGCTGAATGATGTTTAACCAGGTATGGTCTCCCCTCCTGCGGCCACTGGCCTGAACCCTGCTTCCCTGCCGGGAGAGGGGCAGGCCGGCTGCATGCAGTGAAGGGGGGCGAAACCACCGAGAGTACTCCCTGGTACGTGCCTTTACAAGCGAGCCTGTGGTGCTGCATTAATAAAAAGGGGTGTCCCCTGCCCGGCGCCGGAACCCCCGAGGGGAGGCGCGTTTCCCCCGAGCGCCGTTGGGCGCCGCACTGCCCCCGGCCGGG
>WAAD01041392.1:0-22614 GCA_013389945.1 Fregata magnificens | reverse complement strand
CGCGGGCAGGGCCCCTCGGAGGGCCGGGCGGCTCGGGGGGCGGCAGGAGTGAGCGGTGAGGGAGAGGGTGGGAGAAACTCGGCCTTGTGAAATATCGTCGTGCTGCGTTGCCAGAAGAGCTTGTTTTTATGTGAGCTGTTGGCTGTAGAAAAATAGGCGTGGAATAACTACTGTAAGGCTTAGCAGGATGTTTGCTTAGTACAGGACTGCTGGCATTTTCTGAAGGAAGTGGTTACTCAAGTCTTGAAAAACACAGGTTTTGGGTCTGGGCTGTAAGAATTTCACTTTATAAGTCGTTCTTACCTTCATTTTGTAGGCTACCAGGTGACAGGCGTCTTTATGAAGAACTGGGACCCTCTGGATGAACAAGGAGCTTGCTCCATTGACAGGGATTGCGAAGATGCTTACCGGGTTTGTCAGAAGCTTGATATTCCTTTTCACCAGGTTTCCTACGTGAAAGAATACTGGAATGAAGTATTCAGGTAGAAACAAGTTTAAAATAAACGGTCTTTCCATATATTAGTGTAGTACAATGTCACTGTGAAAAGTAAGGATGGACAGATAATGGGTAATGGCAATTTACTGCAGTATTATCAGTGCTAAGAGAAAGTACTGAAGTCTGTTAAATATTGGAGGAATTATTTTTTCTCTCATTCATACTTAAGATCAGAATTTATATGTGGATATTAATGTGTTTGTTATTTTTGAAATTAATAGATTTCTCCCTTGTTATTGTGAGTGTGTAGCAATTGCTTTGTTGCAGCTCATTTCTTCTGCTTCCCACGTACTGCCCAACTTTATTGCAACTTGAGAAACAAGTACTTAATGGGGTGCTATTATTGTCTGTGTGTGCAATTTATGCAGTGCATTTTACATTAACGTATACTGAATCCAGTTTACCACAAAGTGATCCTGAACTAGCCTTGCTTCTTTAAACATAACAGATTTGAAACTGTTCTGTAAAGAGGGTGTTCAGATTTTCTGTGAATTTGTTCCACTTTAAGGGAAGAAAGTTCTGCATAGGAAAAGCTGAGAGTTTTTCTTGGGAGGCAGGAGGAGAAGGGAAGTATTGGTATAACAACGTAATTTATCTTCTATGCACTCAACATAAGTACATAAAAGTTGTTCCCTGATCTTCATCATCCCCCTTAAGTAGTGCTGTTGTTACCTTGTCTTAGAAGAAACTGAAGAATAACCTAGTCATGCTACTTCTACTTCATGTTGAAATTACCTCAAGTTGAGCACTAAACTTTTGTACAATCAGTGAAAGAAAGAGCCCTGTTCTGGGAAGGTTCACTCCATTTTTCCCTCCTGGTGTGAAAGAGTGAATAAATGTTATCAAAACTCTTGAGGGGTGTGGGGTGTTTGTAAATGACAGTGACTCAAAGATCGTAGAAGATCAGCTTTTCTTTTGCTTCCCATCATTTATTAGTACAGTGTTTCCAAACAAGTGTCTTGGTTTGTTTCAGAATCCTTTTTTCTTTACTGTCGTCGCTGACCTTGAATTTATTCCTCCTCTGGATCTTTCTTCAAAGGTTTATTCATCAAAAAACACCTTTTATCAAGAGAACTATTCCAGGTCTTGTCTTTCCTATGGTTTGTGCAAAGTCTGTTTCAGATCTTTACATCAGAGAGAGATTCAGTAGGCATCCTTCGATGCCTTTTCTCTGGTTCTGTATTTTACTTGAAGTTGTGAACTGATGTGAGCCTGGCTTTATGCTGAGTCTTTTATAAAGCTTCCAGCGTAGTCTTGCAGCATTCGCAAAGAAGCATTGTGTTATTGTAAGAGTACAGTGCTGAGCCAGCAAGAGGGCGGCAGCTCTGGGTAGACTGAGGTGATTTAATTATTAGTATGAATTGTTGAATTCAGAACTGTTAAAAAGGAGTTAGACAGAATAAAAGATATGCTGCTTTACTTTTTATTTATGAATGTTATGTATAACATGGTAAGGAAGAACCAGTTGATTCTGTTTCAGATGGTGAAAAGTAAAACCAAATACTAGGGTTGCTGGTGTTCTTTGAAATCCACTCTATGCTCTCAGTTCCTCTTGACTTCAGTGACTACTGAGGACAAGCAAAATAATGCAGAGATCGGGCTTTTTGATATCTCAGTGAATCACTGTACGCCGGTTTAATTTTATTAGTTGTTATTTCAGTGTTTTCAAGCAAATAATGCTAAGCACTTTAATTACATGATAGTGTAAAACTACAACATGACTTTGAGAAACTACTTGAATTTCTTGAAGGCAAAAGAAAAGACAGGAAAAAATCTCTGTAAAATTAAGCCCCATGACTGCTTATGGTGGCATTATTGCAGGTTAAGTTATTGTCCATTTAGCTGAGACACAGTAACTCCTGGTGTGTACTCCACTGCACTGTCACTTTGAAAAATTAAACTGGGGTGTTTAATTCTGAAAGTAAGTATTTTGTAAGAGATGAGCAAGATGTGCACAGTGGGCGGCCATGTCTCCCCTGAGGGAATATTAATTTAATAAAACACGGTTACAAGATTGTGAGTGATCATTTGACCATGTCCTCAGTGCACTTTGGAGAAAATCTTCCAAGCATTGTGTTTTACAGGTTAAAATCTAATGGGTATTTTATTTCTTACATAAAATGCTTAGTATGACTGGGTCCCAAGTTCTCGTGTTTAAACAGATCGTTCGGTCTCGTATACTATTAGGCACTGTTAATAATGTTGATATACATTTGAATCTTTTTTTTACAGTGACCTCTTAAAAGAGTATGAATTGGGAAGGACTCCTAATCCTGATATTGTGTGTAACAAGCACATCAAATTCAACTACTTTCTTCATTATGCTATGGATAACCTTGGTAAGCCATTTTTCAAGTGTGTCAGTAGAGTGTGTGCCATGGAAATGCTTAAAGGATACAAACTCTTGAAAAGGTGGGGAAAAAAACATGAGCTCCTATGCATGCCTAAGTCACATATCTCTGTGGCAGTATTTCAATATTTGCAAAGTATTTGGTTTAAAGTTTGCTTTTACATATAGAATCATAGAATGGTTCAGGTTGGAAAGGACCTTTAAAGATCATCTAGTCCAACCCCCCTGCTGTGGGCAGGGACATCTTCAACTAGATTAGGTTGCTCATATGTGGGAACAGACTTAATTCAGGGACGTGTATTGACCTGACCATTAAGCTTTACATTCTTAGGTGGTCCTTAAAGTACAAAAGCACAAGTGCTGGCATGCTGATGAGTGGTTTACATTATTTAAATAGCAGGAGTATGATTATTGTCAGTATAAGACTTCTCTACAGGTTTTGTTCCTTCATTGCTTTCTGCTTTTCTTACTGGATGTTTATAATCCTGTTTTAAACTGTGAATTTCAAGTATGTGCCTTTGTGTTTTGGTTTTTTTCTCTTGATAGGAGCAGATGCAATTGCTACTGGGCATTATGCTAGGACATCACTAGAGGACGAGGAAGTGTTTCAACAGAAACATATTAAAAGACCACAAAGGCTTTTCAGAAACCGTTTTGAAGTTAGAAATAGTAAGTGGTTTCTTCATTTCATATTTCATCCTAGACAGGAAAGAGAAATTTAAACTATATTTGGTGTCACAGAATCAGGGAAGTTTGTTACCTTACACACAATGACTACCATTTAAACCCCAGCCTTTGTAGAAGGTTGATTGTGCAAAACAGGGGTTTTACATTACTGAAAATTACCCTGACTAGTCAACTATTACATTTTCTATTTTAAGAGTTCAAATCCAGGTGCAGAGGTAAGAATAAGCATTTCAATAGTAGTCAACATTCTGGAGGAGCTGTAATGTGGACAGGGCTATCTTCTATACCCTGGAGAAGTATTTCAAGAAATCTTTATCAAGTATTTCCATGACTTTCTTTTTTAATGTTTCTTCTATTTTAGGGAATGTATTCTTTGGCTATTCAGTGTATAGTATAGATAGAACTCATCATGGGGATATGCTTAGGTGGAATTTTAGAATTAAGGCTTTGAAACATTAAAATTAATACTTTTATACAGTAATTGGACTGTATATTATTTTACTGGAAGAAATCGGGTTCTCATTCAGTAATTCAAGTATTCTGCCTTATTTCTCTGTTCTCCTGTAGAAGCCTGGTTTTCCCAGGTAGATCAACGTTCTGCCTATGCTGCAATTGAAAAGTGCAAGTGCAGCATGTGCAGACATTAAGGCTACGATTCTCAGGTCAGAAAAAGTACTAGTAGCAGCAGTGCAGGTTTTCCTCTTCACTTTAACAGTCTGCCTGTGGCTGTACCTAATCAGAGGCTGATCTCAGCATCACAGTGGTTCTCTCGTTATCAGTACCAAAGCCAGCTTGATGGATGCTGTTTTGGGTACATCTCTGCATGACACTATCACAGCTTGGATGGCAATGTAGAGATTTCCCAGATAGCTCTTCAGTGGGCCATAATGCAGTCAAGTAACTCAGATGAAGCTCTGATGTATAATGAGAAGCATGCTATACCTAAAGGGAAAGAAACTTGCAAACTACCACTATGCAGAGCTGCCACGGTGATGTTTTTGTGTTACAGCTTCCCCTCTTCCATTTGTTTTTTCTGGACTTAAAGGGGTTTATTTGTTTCTTTGTTTTAATTTTATTTCTGGAAAGTTGAAATGGCCCCAGCGAGACCAGTGGTCTATACTTGTGACAGTGTGTGGTTCACAGTTGTAGTATTTTGTGATGTTCTAAACAGGCTTCCTGCCCTGTTACTGAGATTTTGTATTATTAGTTGTGACTGAACTATTGGCCTGTAGTTAATGTTCGATTGAGTCAAGAAACACATAAGTAGAGTTTGTACAACAGCACAGCTATTAGCTCTTAAAGAGAGTGGATAGAACATGACTGAAGAACTGTACCAATTTTATTTCATCTGGGCAATTAGGAGACTTTATCTGTTTTAAAGAAAAAAGTCAAACCTTCCTCTCTGAGCATTGGGAATAACTCTGCTGATTGTTCAAATCATTGATTTATAGCTGTGTGATTTCAGGGCAAAACTGAATGTCTTTTTGAAGAACAGTATACTCTAAGATATTTGCATCTTCATTCTCTCTTTCACATGAAATACGAAAGTTGTTTTCGTTTTTCGTATTGTTGATGTTCTTGCCAACGATACAGGCAGTATTATAATAGATGAGGCAATGTAAGACTTTGTAAGATTCCGCGTTGTACAAAATCAGAATCTTTCTAGATCTTCTTAGTGGTGAGAAAATACCCAAATATTTTCAATTAGATTTTGAAAAACCTTAAACATATTGTCTTTAACATGTATGTGGAAATAATAAAACTAAAATGTTGATTGTCAAACGAAATACTGAAGGAAGTTGAACTATTAAAGGGGGTTATGTTGAGATGCTTTATGTGTTCTGCACTTTGCAGCTGTGAAACTCCTTCAAGGGGCTGACCTCTTTAAGGACCAGACCTTCTTTCTAAGTCAGATCTCGCAGGATGCTTTGAGGAAAACCATTTTCCCTTTAGGGGATTTAACAAAAAGTTTTGTAAAGAAGATAGCAGCAGAACATGGCCTTCATCATGTGCTAAAGAAAAAAGAGGCATGGTAACACTTAAACTCTTTTGATTTGTATTTCTCTCTAAAATAGACTTTCCTGAACTTTTTGAACTTGAATCTGTGACAACTCGTCTGTTTCCGAGCATCGTGATATAATAGGTTGGGAAGCAGTTTTGTAGCTGTCTACTTGCTTAAAAGTACTTGTACGAGCTCATGGTTAGTTGTGTATTTTAGCTGGCAGATAATTTGTCTACCATTGTATCTCAGAAGAACTAAGGTGAAGGTGGATGTGTTAGGATGCTGTGAGTCTTAAGGAAAGCATTCTCTATCACAGCAGGTGAGAAGCCTTTGGTCTTTATTTTCCATAGCTTTTAAAGGCTTTCTCACTATAATTGTTTTTCAGTATGTCTTTACAGAAATTGGATCATACTGTTTTTCCACGGTTACTCTTTTAAAAAAAAAAAGTTCTGTTTCTTTGAGAACTAACATTTCATGAGTTGATCCTAAAAAAAATTTAATGCAGGGAGCAGTTGTATTGTTGATGCTGTCTTGATTGCTTTTAATGTTTCTATTTGTCCACTGTAAATGGGTGTTTGACGAATGTGGGCGGTAACTGAAAGGAAAAGGAAAGCCTGTTTCTGAAAGTGTTTTTCAAGAGACATACCACTACTGTATAATTCGTGTTACTTTTGTACTTTAATCTGAAAGAGGCTGTTTTTAATATATATACAATGTAGTCAACAAGGTTAATGTGTTTATTTATTGAACATGTGTTCTGTTTCCTATTATTTCTCTTCTGTGCTTATAGCTCTCACTGATACTGTATAGAATTAGTTTACCTATGTTGAAGCAGATGATGTGTTTTTGTTTATTTTATGAGATGCCTAGCATAGTTNGGCGGGGGGATGCATCTTGGACAGATTATTAATAGACCTTATTTCAAATGTTTTTCTCTGCTTTTATGGATTCAATACCACATTTCCTTTTCAGAGTATGGGAGTCTGTTTCATTGGTGAAAGAAACTTTGAAAATTTCCTTCTTGAGGTGAGCAACATTAAATCTATGACAATATGTTCTGTTCTGGTTTTCAGTAGTAATTTATAATGCTGTCTACAGAAAAATCTCCAACAGCTTGTGGCGCACACTAAGTAGCAATGTCCCATCTCCGTTTAGAGTCCCAAGCCTACCCAGAAGCTAACACCAACAGCCTGTAGGAAGTCACCCCTCCACCAGTGAACAGTCAGTCACTTCCTGTAGCAAAAGGAGTGTGTGAACTTGCACTCCTGTGCCTGCCAGGCTCTGACAAGTGGTTGGGATGTGAGAGGAGCAAATGGCTGAATCCTGCTGTCCCCTGGCCTAAGTGAGGATGGGGGGAGTGAAGCCCAGACTTACTGCTGATAGGGACTGCCCTTCCTACTTTTCTCTCTAAAGCAGCATCAGGGAAGAGGCAGTAAGCTGCTTGGGCTTTTTGAAAAGTTATTTTCCAACTTCAAGAGAAGGTAGTGACTGAACCTGAAATATACTGTGAGGTTTTTCTGGGCCATCTTGTGACTTAAACAATCTCTTCCTATTTGGTAGTATTTAGAACCTCAACCAGGTAACTTTGTTTCCATTGAAGATAAGAAGGTGATGGGAACACACAAAGGTAATTGGCTAACCCACCTTAATAACTGCTTTTAGATAAATGGAAAAATACTGCTTATATCTGGAGGGACAAATGTTGTGAAAGTCCAAACCAGTCTATAGGTTTTTCCCAGTTTGATAACTCTAATAATCATGGAAGACTTGCTTTATACAATAGTAGAGCCTTGAACTACAACTGATTCTTGATTATTTGTTCCATGTTGCAAGAAAGTGAATTATAATTATTAGGGATACTCTGTTGATACTAAGTGGTTGTTAATTTAATACCAAGACACCATTGTTCATTTAATTCTTTCAAAATGACTGTGCTTCAGTTGCAGATTCTTTAGTACCTAAACTTCACAGAAAAAATACACCATGCACATCAGTGATGCACAGCAGGACATCACTGAACACGGGCAGCTTACCTTTTCCTTTCCTTCTGTGTGTCCTTCCTTTGCTCTCCTCAGTTCTAGCTGCCAGAACTGAGTTCCTCTCCCAAGTAATTTATGGAAGTAGGGTGTTCTACTAGTACATAGAAGTAAGGGAAAATGGTAAGATTGAGTGGTAGCAAAACCACAAATTGAAGCTGAAATAAAGACATGTTTGTCTTTTATAAACCCTAAGGATACCACAATTGAAACGGATTCGTTTAAATCATGTGCTTCAGGTACAGATGAAGAGTTTCAAGCACATGTTAGTTTAGTTTGTAATTGGCACACTTCTCTAAGGGAACTCGGTTTGTTATTCTTTGTTTAGTGGTAAAGTTTTGGGGAAATGATTTTAAGATATTTTTCTGAAAGTAAAAGATTAAAAGTTGCTAGCAGCATTACATTTTCGTATTTCTTTAGGTTGGTTCCTCTACACAATAGGCCAGAGGGCTAGATTAGCAGGGCTGAAGGATGCTTGGTTCATTGTAGACAAAGATGTCAGCACTGGAGATGTCTTTGTGGTAAGTTAATTAACACTGGTACTGCAAATGACTAATGCAAGCATTTTGTGACTCCTGCTGTACAGAATGTGATTCTAACCTGGGCAGAATTCTTGGCTTTCCTCTTGGAGGAAACAAGAACCAACTAGTGCAGCATCAGCAGATTTGAAACATCTTGTCCAAACCGGCTTTTCTTGAGTAGAAAATTGTTTTAGATTTTGGCATAGACCTTTTCCAAACAAAGGGCAAATACTGAAAAGAATCATATAAAATGTGTATTAACTTGGTTTACTATGTTTTGCTACTTTCTTTTTCTAGTAAAAGAAGTAGTAGCCAGTAATACAGTTCTATAATTTTGAAAACTGAGGCAGAATATGTATAATACTGCAAATAATTGGTGTGTCAATGACTAATCGTATGCGATGACTGGGAGTTCTGCAGCTTGCTAGCATTGTTCATGTTTCTTGATGTTGATGCAATTGTTATTCTTATTTGATACTGATGTGATTATAATGAGGTGTTCTGCTACTTGATGTGCCTGGGAGGGAAAAAATCGTAATCAAATGAGAGTTGAGAAGAAACAGGCAGGACCACTAAGAAATTTTTTTTATGCCCTACCGTAAGGTTGTGTGTGTGCGCAACGCCTTTGTTGGGGAGGTGTTGTGTTGAGAAATTGGAGAAGAGGGAGGTAGGATCTTGTTGAGGTAGAGGAGGACAGTAGATATCAGTAGATATCTGAACTCAGCCTGAAGAAGGCAGAAATATGATCGGAGGAAAAAAAATACAAGAAGTGACATAACTCTGAGGTGCAGAAGACTGACAAATAATTCAGGCTTGCTTTAGCCTATTTTTTTCATTAAAGGCTTCCACCTGGAAGCCATTAAGTGCTAATAAGTGCTTGCTTTCTTACTCACTTTGCCTTCATTTTGATGTGGCTTGAAGCTTCTTCTATATTTCATGCTTTACTTACAAGTTATATGCTCTCTGGCAAAAACATCAGCATTAAATAAATGTTGTATTTTAAGGCACCATCAACAGATCACCCTGCTCTGTACAGAGACCTGTTGCGGACAAACCGAGTGCACTGGATAGCAGAGGAGCCTCCTGCACAGCTCATTAGAGATAAAATGATGGAATGTCATTTCAGGTTTCGGCACCAGATGGCACTGGGTAATCAAACCTTGTTTTGTTTTTTGTTTTACTTTTTGTGAAACTGTGGTAGTGTGTTCAGTGTAGTTTTGCAGAAATAGTTGAAATGTTTTGGCTTGCCTTTCTGTTTCTGTAGTGTCTTTATAAAACAATTCTGTGTAGTAGTATCTTGACTTAACCTAGTGATGAAGGTTTTTCTTTTTTAATGTGAACGTAAGGATTAACTGGAAGGTGTTTGGCCATTTTCTGCTCTAGTGCCTTGTGTGCTGACTCTAAACCAAGATGGGAGTGTATGGGTGACGCTAGTGAAACCAGAGAGAGCTATCACACCTGGGCAGGTAAGTTATTAGAAGAGATTTTCTTTCCTTTTTTGTGTTTTGGCTTATCTAGCTAATAAAACAGAGTAGCTTTTTTGTTAGCTGGAACAAAATAGCTAATTTATTTGCATGTGAGAGCAGTTAGTTGTATTTTGATGATTCATCAACTATTTTGAAGGAGATTGTTTCTAGTTTTAAGTGGTCTGTTGTAATCCATATAGTCTGAGAAGCTGGCTTACAGGTTTTAGAAATACATTAAAACATCTCTGGTAATCAATTGTATATGCAGAAATGGAATCTGTTGTTGTCTTCAAGACAGATTTAAAAAGGCATTAGTTTGTTAATCGGCTGCTTAATACAGTTTTAGTGTTCAAATTTGTTTAGTGAGGATCTGTGTCTGGTGAATTTCATTGTCCCGGAACAGTACTGAGAAGAGGTACTGTGTAGTGATGCCTTTTAGCACTGCTAATGTAAAGATACTCCACCACATCGTAAACCAGCAGTTCTCATTTTCTGCATGCCCTCTCCCAGCATACTTTCTACCCTCCCTCTCCCTCCCCAAAACTTGGGGGCCCGTGCGACACATCAGGAGGGAAATTGAGAACTATTTGCAACGGAGGGGGGGACACACTTAACAGAAGTGAGCTGAGCTGAGAAGACTCCAGCCAGAGCTGATGATAGTCATGAGAAGCCCCTGACTGCCAGGAGCTGCTGAGCCTGTAACCAGGCTCTTTACTGCAAGGTAATGAGACAAGGCCGGGAGCTCTGTGCGCCTCCTCTCCTGCAAGAACCTGCTGAGCACATCATGGAGCCCCAGTTGCTTCCTTCCAGATGGTCTGCTCCAGTAGTCCTTGGTCCCCATCCTATTTTGAGAAGTGCCACTGTAGCCTGGGCACAGTTGTCTGGGGAAGGTCCAGCGAAGATGCAGATGATATGTATGTCATCCCCTTTGGGAAAGGAAGCTTTCCAGCACAATCCATTCCACCTCAGTAACTGAAGAGTTTTGAGATAATCTTGTAGAAGGTCATGATGGAACTTCCACCAACGTGTTTATATTTACACTCATGTGAGCCAACAAATCCCTTGTGTTTTTTTATTCTTTTTTTTTTTTTAAGATTTAGTCAGAACAAATATAAATGAATACACTCAGTGTCCAGCAGGCCTTGCACAGCCTGCAGTTGCTCACCATGCTATTTCCAGCTGCTGAAAAGACTCTCCCTGTGTTTATCTCCTAGTTTGCTGTGTTCTACAAGGGTGATGAGTGCTTGGGCAGTGGGAAGATCCTAAGGATGGGCCCATCGGTGTATACCATGCAACAGGGCAAAAACCGAGAGGAGGGTCCAAAGAAGGAAGAGATTGACAAGGTAGAACCAGCAACATAACATGTGGGTTTGTTTATTGAAGGACTTTGGAGAATTTGCTGCCTGAGAATAATAAAAACAATAATAAGCATATATTTTGTTCATCTGTACGTTCTAAAGGTCCGTTGACCATCAAGTCCCAGCTCTTGACTGTTAGCACTGAACAGGTTTAAAACTAAAGCCAGTTTGGTACAATTTTACTGGACTGGATGGTGATACTTATGTTAATATGTATCAAGGGATGTCTTAAAGTTGTTCTCTAATAGTAGTTACACATACAAGAATTTTAATATAAAAATCATGTCTGAAATCATAAATCTATCTTTTATGCGTAAGTGAAATACTTTTTTTTTTCTTACTTGAAGATACCTGTCCCTAGGTAAAGTACATATGTTGTTTTACAGTAAATGTATGTTTGTGCTTTGAACTCTGGAAAAGAAATGAATGATATTCAGTTCAGCATTTTGAATGAACTCCAAGCAACAGATATTTATTTTTAATTTTATATAGTTTTATAAGAAATGCTTTGGACTCTTAAGCTGTATTAAGTAGTGGTTTCAGTTGTTTAAGTAATTCAGAATTACAAATCTAGGGGCTTAAAAACAGTCTTGATTGTTAAATTTTTTCATACAACTGACTAATTTTTTGTTAACTGCTGAGGACAGAGGCTGTTTGGTTTGTCTCCTGGGGAAGAGAATGCATTGTGTACTTCAGAAAACAGCAAGTTCATATGCGTTTCCTTATTGCGTAGCTAACTTAATAGACCCGATAATAATTGGATCTTGCCACGTGTCAAAATGGAGTGGTATTAGGAAGAGCTGAATACCCCTGTCCAAATTATCTACATTTATAAGGATTGGGTGCATATTGAGGACACCTAAGCTTATAATAAAACTTTATTACAGCAAATCAACAGAAATGAATTCCTGTCTTTCAACATGGTAGTAGAAGGTAACTGTCCCTAAAGTACAGCTGTGCAGGAGCAGGACTTTCCAGGTGGGTATAGAATTTTGAGATTTGCATCCGATTTGGTCAGCAGGAAAGCTGTACCATGAATAGATCTTTTCAGGAGATGTGAAGGCTTGAATTACATGTACATCCTCTTCTGTTGTTTTAGTATCTTCTAAGAATTACTTTTATTTGTTCTGGTAAGAAAAGTAAAAGGTAGTCTCTTCTTTAAAGTGTGGAAGTGAAAGGGGGAGGAAGACACTCTTCCGTGTCTACCTGCTAGTCTGGCAAAGTTAAACACACAGTTCAGGGAGCCCTATGTAAAAAACCTAGGCTGTTAAAATCTTACATGTTTATTTGACATTACAGTAGATCTGCTTGAGAGGGGAAAAAAGCCATCCTTTTTCACTGGTGCCAAAATCAATTCAATTTAAAAGTCTGGCTTCAGAGTGTCTATCCATGCACAGGTTAACTGTAAAGACTCTTCATGCTTCATGTAAACTCCTGATTCGTGTTAGGTTAGTTGTGTTATGGGTCCTGGGTCATGACTTTTATGTAGTTTTCCTAATGTTTTCCTTATATTTCCTGAAACTTTTGTCTTTGCAAAATGTGGAATTAATTACTAAGGAGTTAATGTTCCACGTTGTCCTCATCTGAGTTTTCCAGTAAATGTCCCAATTAAAATCTTCACAAGTGTTTTGTGTTATACTAGTGTGGTTTTTATTATTACTTCATCTCACAACACTCTCAGGTATGTTTGTTGTTTGATACTGCACTGGTAGAGGTAGGCTCAACTGTGAGGACATGAAAAAGGACATAGCCATTTCTGTGTCCTCAAAATTCGCTTTCTTTTAAAATTCACAGAATTGCAGAGGTTGGCAAGGACCTCTGGAGATCATCTAGTCCAACTCCACGACTCAAAGGAGGGGTAACTAGAGCAGGTTGCTCAGGGCCATGTTGTCAGGTTTTGAGTATCTCCAAGGATGGAGACACCACAGCCTGCACTGATAAGATCCCCTGGAGCCTTCTCTTCTCAAGGCTGAACAGCCCCAGCTCTCTTGGCTTCTCCTTGTATGATGGCTGCTCCAATCCCCCCTCATCATCTTTTCCATATCTGTGTCAGGGAGTTACCAGCACTCCAGAGAACTCCTGCACTGCTTGTGCTTTTCAGTGTTGTCCTTCCAGCAGGTATCAGAGTGGTTTAAGTCCTCCTTGAGGACCAGGGCCTGCAAACATGAGGCGGCTTCCAGTTGTTTTTCTTCCTGATCACACAGTCTGTAGCAGACACCTACAGCAATGTCACCCATGTAGATCACCCCTCTGACCCTAACCCACATGCTCTTGGCTGGCTCATTGTCCACCCCCAGCCAGAGCTCCATGCTGTCGTGCTCCCTCACATCCAGGATGACTTCCCCACCTCCCCTTCCCAACCCATCCTTCTGGGAGATCCTGTACCCATCCATGGCAGCACTTTGGCTGTGTGAGCTGTCCCACCATGTCTTCGTGATCGCAATGCAATCGATGCATGCAACTGCACACAGACCTCTAACTCCTCTTGCATGTTCCCCATGCTGCATGTGTGGTGTATGGGCACTTCAGAGGGGCATCTAGAGAGGTCCCTCCTGCCTGTTTTGTTGTTTTCAAGGCCTCTCCTACCTGGATCACCCTGCTGCCTTAGCTTGCCAACCCAGTCCATCACTGGGTCTCCCCATGCCATCCTGGATCAAAGTGCCTGGTGAGCAGCAAACGTCCCTAGACACCAGGTCGGGTCAGCAGCTGGAACTTCTGTCCCCTGTGGCAGGGAGTGTGCCGTTGCTGTCACTCTGCCTGTCCCTCCTTTGGTACAGTGGCGGGTTTGGGCCCTCAAGGCTGCAGGGTTTCAGGGAAGATCCAATTTATCTCTCCCTCATCACCTCTGACGTGGCCCAGACTGCTGGCCTCCTGCCATGGCTCCTGGTGAATCAGACCCTCCACCAGTGCCCACCTCCTGCAGGCAAGGAGCCCAGCTCTGCCGGGCCTGGGGGGCTGCACCCTCCTTCAGGAGCTTGGCCTGAGTTGAGGTCACTGTTAACATTTCCTCATTCTTCAAAAGAATGCAAGTTATTGGTTTTTAAAGTCCTAAAGTTGCTGAGTAGATACTGTTGTGGTTGCCACCACCTGGAAATGAAAGTCAGATCTTTCGAGTTGGTAAATGACTACAGAACCAGTGATACCCCCAGCTGCTAATTTTGTTTAGCTTAAAGCTCTGCTTGATACTAGTAGTTTCCAACCATTAGCATTTCTCTTGTAGAATGAGTCCTTACCTCCTTTTAATTTTCATGTTTCTACCAGGCAGTGTTTCCTTTCCTGTGTGCCCCCAAGGATTTAAATGCATGCGTTCTTTTGGCTCTAAAACTCCAAAATTTAGCTATTGTATAGCCACCTGTGACCTCTGGACTTATTAAAGTGTCCACAAGGTAAGTTCTCGGAGCTGCCTAAAAACATCTGCTTCTGGGCCTGCGCAAACCCAGTGAAATCGCATCAGCTTGGGGACACTGAGGTACTGAACTGTGCTTGGAGCTCAGGTTGAAGGAACCAAGACCCATACAACTGGTTCCCATCCTCCTGGTTTTAAACTCACTTGCATAGACAGTCTTTTGAACCTGATCCAAAAAAGTTTTCTAGGCAAAAAACCACTTGATAAATTTGAATAGGCTTTGCAAATACTTTCAGAACAACAAAAAAAACCCCACAATAATTTTGATACTTGCTATATTTTTTTTGCAAGAAAACGTTAATCCTGCCCTATAGGCTTAGTAGTTACTTGTGGTTTCCTGGGTGTGAGCATTACTTCAGTGATGGGTAGAGCTGCAGGGTGATTTAAGCTCTGCTTTACTGCCTGGGTAAAGTGTTGCTGGCTACGAGCACAGTGAGAAAGCGCCTAACTCCAGGGAATGGCTCATTCAATCAAGGGGATGTGTTTCCTTAACCTTTGAAGAGGAAAGGTTAGAGGAAAGGTTTTCACCCTTCCTCAGCTTTTTTTTTTTTTTTTGGCCAAGGTTTGGCTTGAGCGGATAAGGTGACAGGCAGGTGAAGTTTCTTTTTTTCTCTACTACAGAAGATTAGCATCAACATTGGCTTTTTGCTTTTTTGTCTTTTTTTTCCCACTTTGGCGAACAAATTGCAAGCAGTTGATTTCACTTTCAAGTTGTCATTAAGCTTTTCAGGACTTGAAATATTTGGTTTCAAAGACTTAAGTGAATAACTGTCTAAAAAAAAGGACTTTTCCCTTCCAAAGTAGAGAACACGGTAACAAGATTTGGATCATATAGCTGAAAAACCACGACTCGTCTCAGGTAAAGGCTGGGACTGAACTGAAATCTCTGTTGTACCCTGTGAATGTGTTTGAAACCTGCGTTGCTGGGTGTATAATGGCTGAAAAATTGCACTCCAAGTGCAGTTTTATTCCAAAAGTGCTTGTGTAAAACCTGTCTTAATTGCTCTCGTGGTTTCGTTCCTTCTTGGCAGTGTTCCTGCCCCAGCTGGTCCCACAGAGCTGGAGGACAGGGCTGTCGCCCATGCAAGGAGAGCAGGGTTGTCCTCTGATTCTGTTTTCACCTGGATAGCTTCTTTGGACAGGTGAGACATCGCACAGGGCTTCATTCACACTGCGGCAGCTCAGTATTTGTGGTCCAGCAGCAAAAGCACTGGCTCTTAGTGTTTGCGTTGGCTTGTAGGACTGAAAGAATCTTTCATCCTCCCGCTTCAAAATTAAGTGTTCACGTGCTTTCTCTCTTTGGCTGCAAACCACGGGGAGCAAAGCTAACATGCTGGTTTTATGAAGGTTTTTTTTTTTTAGACTAGATCTATCTTTTCAGCATACTTATAAGCAAAAATTAACAATTTTTGGATGCAACATTTAAGTTCGTATATATATATGTATATGTTTGTATCATAGTTCGGCCCCTATGGACAAGGCTGAGCCCTCCCTGGAAGCTGGGAAATGACTGTGTCACCTGTGCTGACTCGCCCCCACAGGCAACGGGGTGGGATCGGAGTGAAGATTCACAGCTCAGCTTCCGCTGCCTGGGTTTTCAGGGTCATGCCATTTCAGAGTTAAGGATACAACTTCCCCTTCCACCTTTATTCCCAAACTAGAATTTTCAGACCTCTCTTTGTCCAAAAAACCCCCTTTTATCTTGGAGACTTCAGCACAGGAAGGTCCGGCAAGGGTCTCTGCTGTCCCTTCTTTACATGAGAAGGTGTTGGGTTCTGCAGCGAGGGACGGCAGAATGAGCTGCAGAGGGATCTCTGTGCCACCAAACAGTCTCAGAGTCAGGCCATGGAAGCATGCAACACCGTCTGCTCTGCAGCGGTGCCTTCTTCAAGCTGGATCCTCTTTAGAAGATGGAGCACATAATATGGAGGGTGCACAGCAAAGTGAGTCTCCTGGTTGCTCTCCATAAGCACATGACTCCCTTATCAGTGACATTTGTGGTACTGTCCAAAAAAAAAAAAAAAAAAAAGGCTGAGGTTTCACCACAGCTGTAAGCCAGTCTCAGTGGGAACTGCCACCAGAGATGAAGCCCTTCCATCCCCTGCCCACTGGTCCTGCTACTAATGAGCATTTCTTCAGCTTCTCCAGAGGCCTGGTGAGCTGGAAGCCAGGAAGAAGCTTCTGAAGGCAAGAGGCTGTTTATGGGAAGGGGGCAAATGTGAAAAGTTGATGTGGGGTGAGGCCATGGTGAAAAGAGTGTGTGTGGGCTGGGGAGGTTGGAGCCAACTGATCTGTCAGTAAGGATGAGCATGGATCAGAGAAAGTGAGGTTGAAACTGCAGATTTCTCTGAATGCCTTAGATGCTGGTTTCTCTAAATAAATCCAGATTGTTTAATTTCTCCAAGCAAAGAAAGACCAACAGCCCTGACTACTACCAAGGCCAAAAAAACCCCAAACCCAAACAGGTAAGCAAACAAAAAATATTTGTTTTCCATGCAAGAAGTGGGGAGAAAAATGGATGAGGGGATAGGTACTGGCCTTCTGGCCTGGAAAATGTAGGTGTTATGAGCACCGTGGTAGCATGCACAGTTGGGAGATGATGGTGACAGTAGGTAAAGAGGATGTCCTATTGATAAGGAACATACTTGCAACCATGCACAGTTTATGATTAGCATTTTCAAAACACTTCCTCTGCATTTATATATATTTACATGCTTTAATGAATTAAACACAATGAAATTATTCATTATAAATGCAATAATCACCCCAACGTGGCACGCTCAGATGATGCAGCAAAGCAGCGTGCCATTTCCAGCTGCAGCACCAGGAGGCACCAGGACATCGCGTTCATCCCTCCCAACCGTGCACGACTCATCATTGGGAGGCGGTGGCTATAGGAATAACAATTAACGCATCCATAATTGTGAAGTTTTTCCCTTTTTGAAAGATTTTTGCTGAGCCAATACATTGGAAGAATTTTCAGCGGGGACAAAGCTGCACTGTCATTTCAGCACACCAATGAGCCGGCTGAGAAACAGCAGCTTTTTAGACCCTAACTTCCATTAGGGCTGGGCAGCGATCACAGTATGAGTCAGGCCAGTGACAGCCCTGGCAGCAGGGGAAACACACACTTTTTATTAAGAGTTCAGGTCCTGCCTGTCCCCCATCCCCTGTGCTGTACTGTGCTGGTCATTCGCTTTCACGGTCACTCTTAAACTTCATCTAGCTCTTGAATGGCTGGAGGTAAAAAGGAGATTTTCTTTTTTTTTTNTTTTTTTTTTTTTTTTTTTTTTTTTTTTTCCTGAGAACTAGCACCGGATTCTTACACTTATTTGGGTTTCTGAGGGGTCTGATGAACACTAACTTCTGGGTTTGGTTTGGTGAATCTCTAGGATTTTTTTTCTTTTTTAAAATGTCTTGTGTTTTACTAAATGTATAGCATCAGCTAGAGAAACTTGAGAATGGGAAAAGTTAATGGACTCCTCATTCCATGCAATTTTACAGCACACAGAGTAATTTCTTCAATACAAAAGAGCTTCAAACTCACTCTGAAAGTTTTAAGGTCCTGGAAACAATGAAATACATGGAGATATTCCCCTTAATCAGACCCTACCTGGAGAAATGAAATTTTGCCCCGGGACTGCCCAGCTCCAGACTTCGATAATTCAGTGGCACCATTCCTTTCAGTAGCACCATCTTTTGAGGATGCTCCCAGGAAAACACCAGCCTTGTAATTACAGCACATCAGTTCTTGGGAAAAGCAACAGGAGACCTACTTCCAGCAAGAAGTTTCATCAAGAGAAAAGTGACCCGACTGCTTCGTCCTGGATTTCTCCATAGTGCTGTGGAGGCTCATGATGGAAATTCCTCTGGTGCTTTGCATTCCTGCAGGGTTCCCGGGTTTGTGTTTCTGGGGTTGCAATGAGCTGGAAGTACTCTGCAAACAGTGCTGGTGGTAGCTGTCGTCACCCAGCAGTTCTGGCTGCCACTGGGGTTGTCCTCTTGGACAAATGGTGAATTCATCTTTTTCTTCTTTCACTCTGAGAAAGCCCCAAGGTAGGAAAGAGGAGACTCAGATACGTAGCATCAACCTGATGGGAGCCAGCTGTTTCATCCCTCTGTGCATCCAGTTCTCTTCTGATTTTAATGAAATTTGGTCAGAACAGAGATGAGATGTTCACCCATGTCCCACGTCCTCTGGAGCAGGGAAGATGCCCCGTGTGCTCCTCTCCCCTGGGGCAGGTGCTGTAGAGATTCCCCCTCTCTGTCTCCCAGTCTGCTGCTTTCTCTGGGGCTGATGAACAGCAGCACAGCAGGAAAATCCTGGGCTGTGCCCACTGCTCACTGCAATGCAGGAGGGGAGACTGAGGAGTGAGGAGTTAGAACCAGCAATGTAACATTTCTTATTTGAAGGGCTTCAGGGAAATTTGCATCGAAAAAAATGATGAGTAGTAGCACAGATCTCTTTGGCAATCTTGTCCTGGTTTCGGCAGGGATAGAGTTAATTTTCTTCCTAGTTGCTGGTATAGTGCTGTGTTTTGGATTTAGTATGAGAATAATGTTGATAACACACTGGTGTTTTACTTACTGCTGAGCAGTGCTTATACTAAAAGTCAAGGACTTTTCAGCTTCTCATGCTCTACCGACTGAGAAGGCTGGAGATATGCAAGAAGCTGGGAGGGGACACAGCCGGGACAGCTGACCCCAACTGACCCAAGGGATATCCCACACCATATGGCGTCACGCTGAGCGTATACAGCTGGGGGAAGAAGGAGGAAGGGGGGACGTTCGGAGCGATGGCGTTTGTCTTCCCAAGTAATCGTTACGTGTGATGGAGCCCTGCTTTCCTGGAGATGGCTGAACACCTGCCTGCCGATGGGAAGGAGTGAATGAATTCCTTGGTTTGCTTTACTTATGAAACTGTCTTTACCTCAACCCACGAGTTTTCTCACTTTTACTCTTCCAGTTCTCTTCCCCATCCCATGGGGCGGGGGGAGTGAGCGAGCGGCTGTGTGGGGCTTAGTTGCCGGCTGGGGTTAAACCACAACAGTCCTTTTTGGCTCCCAACGTGGAGCTCAAAGGGTTCAAGGTAACAACAGATCTGACCAGAGCATGTTAAAACAGACTTGTTACAAGCATTCATTGCATTAGTTTAATAGTTAGTGGTCACAATGTTGATTTATTTGCTCTCAGAGTTGTATTTGTTCTCAGAGTTGTGTTATGTAACACCTTACTTGCCGTATATACCGTTTATCCGTATTTATGTGCTGTTTATCACCTCTGGGGGTTGGATTAAGATTATCATTTTGCTGTACTGTGTAACACTGGTTTATGACATGATAAAATTATTGGTCGTGAGACCACTCTGCTATTTTTACTGAGCATTACTGTCATCTCTGTACTTTGGGAGCCATTGATTGGAAACTATTAAAAATTACACTTTTTACTTCTCCTCAGAGAGTCAGTCTATGGGGGAGACACCTTCCTTCATCTTCCCCTTCTTCTCCAGGCTAGTTACAACAGCTCTTGAGAATTTTGAATACCCTTGGGATGTTCAAACCAGCATGTCTCCTGAATGTGTGTCAGGTCTCGCTTAGGGTTAAACAGTTATTTAAAAATACCACCCAGAGATCTGCCCTGAGGCTGGATAGTTATGAGTGGCAGGGTGTGTGGGATAGTATGGGCAAGTACCTAGGACAGTGGGCACCTCTGGTGTTTTGGAACTTCACCCCTGAACAAGTGCAGAATCCTGAAAACCTAGTGAAATATTTGGAAAAACTATGCTGTCACCCTGGCAATTCCAGGGAGACACAAATCACTGCAATGTGCTGGGGCCTGGCCCGTGCCTACCAAGCCCTGTTCAATGCTATTCAGTACCCTCAAGGGGAAGAGAAGGTCTCTGGATCGGATGAAAAAATGACAGGCACTGCAGCTACTCCAACCTCGGTGACAGGCACTGCGACTGAACCAGGGAACCAACCCGTGCTGGTATCAGTCACCCCTATACCCAAGAAGAAATGTTGGAAGTGAAAGTCATCTCGTTTAGTAAGGGATGATGAAAAAGCAGGGCCATCACGAGGAGAGGAGGAGGAAGAACTCATAAATGAGATGGTAACCACCCGATCCCTCTCCTTGCGTGAGCTGCGAGATATGCGTAAAGATTTCAGCCATCTTCCAGGCAAGCACGTTGTCACCTGGCTGCTCCGATGCTGGGATAGTGGGGCCTGGAATTAGAGAGTAGGGAAGCCAAGCAGCTGGGATCCCTTTCTAGGGAAGGGGGCATTGACAAAGCGATTGGAAAAGGGGCACAAGCCCTTGGCCTCTGGAGGCGACTCCTGTCAGGTGTGAAGGAAAGGTATCCCTTCAAGGAAGACGTTATATATCGCCCAGGCAAGTGGACCACCATGGAGAGAGGTATCCAGTACCTGAGGGAATTAGCTGTGCTGGAGGTGATTTATGGTGACCTGGACAACGAGCAGTTATCCAAAGATCCAGATGAAGTCAGGTGCACACAACCCACGTGGCGGAAGTTTGTACGGAGCGCGGCATTGTCGTATGCCAACACATTGGCAGTACTGACCTGGAAAGACCAGGAGAGGGACCAACGGTGGATGAATTAGCTGGCCAAATCGGGCAATATGAAGAAAATCTCTCTTTCTCCCTCTTCTCGGCTGTGGAGAAACTGTCCTGGAAGGTCTAGCAACGTGGAGCGGATATGTGCTACCCTCCACCCATATGGACCGGTATCTCAGCTCTTAGGAGTAAGCATTCCTCTGCTCAAGAGAGAGGATGTAGAGGGTGCACACCACGGGCCACCCTGTGGTTTTACTTGCGTGACGAGAGAGGACGTGAGGAAGTAAGATGGAAAATCTACCTCGACCCTAGAGGCACGGGTATGTGAGTTGCAAGGAAAAACAGTCACAAAAGGGGGTTCTTCCAGGAAAATTGCTGCTCCACTTTCCAGTGGGCAGTTCCCCAGACAGAGTAGAAGGGCTGATCGTACTTCTGATCTTAATGAAGAGACTCCTGACTCGCATTTACAAGAAACGAATAACGAATACTATGACCAGGACTAGAGGGGCCCTGCCACCAGCCAGGTGGAGGAAAGGGACGACTGGGTTTACCGGACTGTGTGGATTCGATGGCCTGGCACATCAGACCCACAGGAGTATAAGGCTTTAGTGGACACTGGTGCACAGTGTACCCTAATGCCATTAAGCCGTGCAGGGGCAGAACCCATCTGTATTTCTGGAGTGACCGGGGGATCCCAAGAGCTAACTGTATTGGAGGCCAAAGTGAGCCTAACTGGGAATGAGTGGCAGAAGCACCCCATTGTGACTGGCCCAGAGGCTCCGAGCATCCTTGGCATAGACTACCTCAGGAGAGGGTATTTCAAGGACCGAAAAGAGTACCGGTGGGCTTTTGGTATAGCTGCCTTGGAGACGGAGGAAATGAAACAGCTGTCCACCTTGCCTGGTCTCTTGGAGGGAACTTCAATACAAACTGGAGTCAAAGGCAGCCAAGTGGTATGCCACCATTGATACTGCTAATGCATTTTCTCAGTCCCTTTGGCAGCAGTGTGCCGGCCACGGTTTGCTTACACCTGGAGGGGTGTCCAGTACACCGGGAACTGACTGCCCCAGGGGTGGAAACACAGCCCTACCATTTGCCATGGACTGATCCAGACTGCATTGGAACAGGATGAAGCTCCAGAACACCTGCAATACATTGACAGCATCATCGTATGAGGCAATACAGCAGAAGAAGTTTTTGAGGAAGGGAAGAAAATAATCCAAATCCTGCTGAAAGATGGTTTTGCCATAAAACAAAGTAAGGTCAAGGGACCTGCATGGGAGATCCAGTTTTTAGGAATAAAATGGCAAGATGGATGTCGTCAGATCCTGTGGTGGTTGACCCTGGCTGGACGCCAGGTGCCACCAAGCTGCTCTATCACTCCCCCCTCCTCAGCTGGACAGGGGAGAGAAAATGTAATGAAAAGCTCGTGGATCAAGATAAGGACAGGGAGAGATTGCTCACCAATTACTGTCACAGGCAAAAGAGACTTGACTTGGGGAAATTAGTTGAATTTATTACCAATCAAAGCAGAGTAAGGTAATGAGAAAATAAAAGCTAAATCTTAAAACACTTTCCTTCCACCCCTCCCTTCTTCCCATACTCAACCTCAGTCCTGATTTTCTCTACCTTCTCCCCCCGAGCAGCGCAGGGGGATGGGGAATGGAGGCTGTGGTGAGTTTATCACGTTTCTGCTGCTCCTTCCTCCTCAGGGGGAGG
>WAAD01041390.1:86074-105079 GCA_013389945.1 Fregata magnificens | reverse complement strand
GAGGAAAAAAATCCTATGAAGATTTTGATGCTTCTGCCCTTCTATTCTGGGTGGGAGTAGGAAAAACCAAAATAATGCAAGTTCTTGCACAATTCGTCTATCCCTTTCAAAAGCAGAAACTTCTTGAACATATATGAAAGCCTAATCTTTGCAAGGTTTATAGTCTAATTTTGCAAAGAATCCACATAAATGTTTGAGACGTACTACTGTTTAGAAGCAGTCAATTTAATTTTACTTAAAGATTTTTTTTTAAGTCAATCTTAAGCTACATTGTAAGTCACATGTAATGTTCCTTATACAGAAACAGCCTAATGATCCTAGTAATATAAAATAATGCATTATTACTGTAGGACACAAATGTGTAGAAGCAGTCTGTTTAGTCAAAAGGTTGACATTAGTATAAAAACAGCTCTTCCAATGAGTCTTGTACCAGGTTTACAGGCATACAGGTTTTTTTTCCTCTTTCAAAGACTCAGGTATAACTTGTTTATTATGAGATCATACACACAAAAATTTCAATTATAATAAAAGCACACTTACGATTCCTCTCTTGTGTAATAAATCATGCTAAATGGTAGCCTTCTTTGAAATATCTTTTATCGTGACAGTATGAGTCTTTCTGTTTGTTGCTCCTTCAGCGAGAAAAGCTAATGAGGGGATGAATACAACTCACCCTGAATTCCATTTTTAAATCCCAAAGAAGACAAACTTTTCTGACTTTGGGTTATGGGGGGGGGGTTTATTTCCTTTAGCCATCCATGCAGACAGATTTTTTTTTTACAGAGGAACAATTAAATGTGTTCATCTTATAAAAGTTGAGAATTCAGCATAAAAGTCTCAGTGAATGGATGCCACACATTGAAATGTGAGTTAGCAATATCACTGCATTAAATAATTGTACTAGAGTTTTAATGTCTTGATCCTATATTAAATCACAGGCTAGATTATGTACGTCATGTTTGTTGGAAACCTTGCACGGCAGGAGAGATCCCCTTGTTTGTTTCTTCATGTGCCCACACATGTATATGAGCTCTCGTACCTTGAGCATTACAAATTAATAAAGTAAATATCCAAAACCTAAATAAAATATTTGCCTTCACATTTGAAACATTAATTTAGGTTGAACAAAGTAGAAGCTATTGGGGACAATAAAATAACTTAAGAAATGGCAACATTAGGTGATTAAAGTCAGGGCTATAGAGGGACTCTGGGTTCTTACAGTGAAATCCACAACTCTATGTCACTTAGGCCATGTAACAACAGCGAAATAGAAGTCTATCAAAACAGGATAGCGACATCCAGCACGCTGAGGCAGGGGATGATTAACGTGCCAGTAGAAAAACACTGAATAAATAAGTGCATCTTCAGTTCAGTTCTCTACAGGTACTTGGGTACCTAATTCTGGGCAAAATTCACAGCCCTGCATCCTTCCCTGGAGTTTCTATCAAAAAAACAAGCAAGGCATTCTTTCCTTAAAAACACAGATGCCAGAAGAGATGATGGTGCCTGTCTCCCACTAAACAAATAGACTGCTCCAACTCAAGATGCAAGAGATCTAAATTCAGACCCGCACTGAATCACAGATCACTGTACAGCCCACTACAGAACAGTAGGCTAGAAGACATTCCCTTATGCATGAACAGAAAGGTACTCCATGCAGCTGTAAGAGTTACTGTCAGAAAGAACACAATTATGTATACGTTTGGGTAGCTCTTAATGGATCAATCAAGAATCCCGTCCCTACTCCAATATGTAGTATGTAACATACAGCCAGACCAGTAAGTTCTTTCCTTCCAATATGAAAATATCATTTTTCCTTCCTTCAAATGTTTTAACCAAAAATTTCTTATTATGCTATTACACAGAAGTTAGCTTTTTCCTGCCAGATGCCAAAATACTCTTATCATTCATCTTACTAGAAATTCCCAGAATGCAAAGTTTCAAAAAGATCTAACTGGTGGCTTGGATTGCATTGGTAATAGTAATGCAAGAGGAAATTTATTAACAGTAATGAAAAACCATTTGCTCTATCACATGACAATCATCCAGATTTCAAAGCAAAACATTTTGCAACAGGTTTTTGATCAACTCACAAAACAGGAACTGCAGTAACAAACAGCAACCAGAACACGCAAATTTTTATTAATGTACAGTGCAATAAATTCTCCAATAAGCTACACACCCAAGGGAACAACTCTTCATGGTGCTATATACTTGCTACTGCATTAGACTAGTGTGAATTCATTCCCTCTCTGGAATTTTCAGAAAGATTAACACATGCGAAAAAAAGCTGTGGTTCAACAGCTGAACAAATGACACTAGTTGAAATGCTCTGTCTTCTGCATTCTCTAACCACTCCCACACAATTCTTCCAATTCATTTCCACATCCACGCTTTCCTTTCCTCGTGTAGTTCTCCATCAGCTTTCCACTACATTCCCCGTTTTTCTGGAAAGGCAAAAGCATATGCAATGGGTGTTTTGGAATTACATTGTGATCACTGGCTGACCACTATGCTCAGGTTATTTGTCCGTGGACAGCTACTGCTCAGAATGTTCAAGGGGCTAACTAGGTAGGCAATGGTCATGCAGCGTACACTCATGAACTAGGCAAACTGTTGAAACCCAGATGACATTTGAATCCAGTACTGCCTTTATACTACTGGTACTGGCTCATGACTTGCAAAAAATTGAGGGGTGAAGAGGGAAGAGGAGGTGGCAGATAAGGGTCCTTTTCTTTACACAGTTGCAGGGACACAAATCTTCACATGCAAGTCACAGTTTTCCATCCACATTCAGTCTGAGTTTCAAAAATGACTGCCACTGACTGCAGTGGAGCTGAGGGCATTCAGCACTGCTCACAAACCAAGTATCACCTCCACAAGTCTTACTGAAGGACACAATAAAAGAAGAGGGGGGGAAAACACAACACAGTGAAAGATAACGGTATAAGGAGGTTTCAAGAAGACCAAAGTACTATGTACTTCTGCACCAGTTTTACCCATCATACAGACTCCATTGCTTCCCAAGCAGTCCAGGCCATAAGCACTACATATGTACATACCATAAAGAAAATTGCCTGGGAATCCTGAGGTCAGTGACAGTCCAATGGAGAAGGCTGACCTTTTTTTTCCACCATGGTAAGAAAACCAAGCACTTAATTAGGCTCTAAGAATCCAAAACTTTAAAATTAATGTTATTGCATTATCCTAATTAGTCATGTATCTGAAGAAGCATGATGTTCTCCATGTCATAGCCACAAGACAAAGTGAATGACAACACATCATACACCCAGCTGACTATCAGTTTGTCCAAGAATTGTGCAATGTTTTTTTCCTGAGGTGGTGCCTGAAAATGTTGTCCATGTTCACTGAAGATTAGACAAAACATCAAAATCTGTTTGACCAGCATGATATGATCAAATTTAAAAGGTCCGCACCTAACATTCTTCTGATACTAGTGATAACATAGGCTATTAGGCAGATTTTGAAATATATCAGTTGTCAAACAACTACCCACAGAAAGGGGATTGAAAATGTACACAGTTAATATACTACAACTTAACTGATCACTAAACTGCAATTCTGCCACGCAATCAAGAATACTGATAGCTCATGGAGGTTTTACATTTCTCTAAACATCAAACAATAACTTTGCCGGCATTTTGGATCACCTACACAGCTTCATTAAGGCTTTCATTTCAATGTGCTTATTAACTGTTCCCCCAAATTCTTCTTTAGAGATGAAATGTCTGTTCTTTTGTCTCCCAGCTTCCATTTCTTATTCTTGTTCTGGGACTATTGCAGCCACAAGTTCCGTGGAATTTCCAAGCAAAGACACAGCTACCAAGACACTTCTGAAATGGAGCAAAGTGTGTGTGGGAAGAGTACTTCTCTGCAACCTCAACTATTCTGTGATTCTATGAGACATTTTGTCAAAGTGAGATTGGGCCCAGAAGACTGGGTGAACTCTAGAGAAAAGCAAGCTGTTATCATATAGTTATGTCTGATGTAACTGTTCTGTTCAATATCTCCTTTCCCCAACATTTTTACTTATTAATCCAGCTAGGAAGGGTGCTTGGTCTTGAAACATACTCTCATGCTCTAAAAAAAAGCATCTAAAATATAGCCTTTGATGATGCTTTAACTGGAAAAAGTGATGTTTTGAAATAAGAATCAGATGCTTCCTACACAGGATAAGAAAATGCCAGAGGTCTCAGTTTCTAGGCTGCTTTACTCCAGTTGATGTAGGACACCAAATGCTAGCCAATGATTTTTCCTCCGAGCGGAGTCTCTAGCCCCAAATGCTTTATACCATTACATACCATTGCAACCTTTTCTAGTTTATCTTATGCTGTAAAATGCTGCATACAGACACCATACCATCTGAGACCTTTTCTATAAATCATTAAAATAACATTAAAATAACACTTTCATAACCTCAGAAGGAGGGTACTGTCTATCAGCATTTACCATTAATAATTAAACCACTGCACTGTTTCTACTGGGAAAGGAAGTACAATCATACACATTTTTCATATACAAAAATGCCAGGTGGAGGAAACAAAAGCTGGATTATTCTGGACTTTGTGTACATCATCTATTTGCCACTATTTTCTTTGCACAAATGCATTCAATAACTTTGCAAGCAAGGGGACAGTCAGACCCACAACCTTCTGAATAAACCAGTGTCAAATTCACAAAAGCCATCTTGAAACTGCAGCAATCAGAGCCTTAACAGCAATGCATTGTTTTGAAGAGCTGTCCTCCTCTGTATACCAGGCCTTTTCTAATGGCTGCTGATTTAAACTAAGAATGGCCAATGGTTGCCTGGTTTTGGTTAGCTGAATTTGTCCAGTGAGCTAACATTCTCTGTGAAAATTAGACGTGAAAAATCCTAATGTAACATGTTGTTAAAATGTCCAACATAAAATGTACATAGCTATCACATGTCTCATGTCGTTCCATAATTCCAGATGTAACTAATGTTTAATTTTTCAGTCATGATTACTTATCCAGTTCTCAGAAGGCAAAACAGTAAGATAAGGTTCTATCCTTTCTTTTTTTTTTTTGACATTTTAAAATGCAGCTTGTGTCTTGAAAATAACTGTTCAGACACCCAAGTTTTGTAGACAGTTACCTCAGTTTTATCTCCCTTTTTTGGCTCTTTGTGTCTTGGAGACTCCGTTCCTGGTGTGTACTACCCTGTTCCTGGCATAGTACACGTGTACTACTCTTCCATTTCAGCAGCCCTCTGGCACCGTGCCTGTTGAGCAAGTTCAGCAACTAGTGAGTTCACTTTTACAACTAGGACCCCACTTTTAGGAGGAACTGTATTCCTGCAGGTGAACCTAGGAATTTGAAAATAATCTTCTGTTTTTTCAGACAACAAAAACCTCATCACTATTACTACAAACCAAATGAGCCTGATACTGAAATCAAAGGGAAGGCATAAAATAAGCAAGATAACCTTCAGCTCTGGAACAAGTTGTAATTTATTGTTAAGGGGAAATTAGGCTATTAATACTCCTCTACAATACATTTTTAGGACTAACAAAATTTATTCCACTAAATATTTAGCACTCTAGTGGACTCTGATCTTTGATAACGACTATAATTTTCTGTGAGATGGAAGCTTGGTCCTATGCAATTAATTACTTCAAAATGGAGACAATTCATAGATTTTCACAGACATTGCCTTAAGAACTAAGATCAAATAGTGATTTAAAATTGGCTCTGATTGCCTATTATTTTTTTATACTAACAAGTATCCACTAGAAAACAACTACTATAGTCTACACAGTACCTTCAAGTTACAACTTATTTAGCAAAGTCAAAATTTCTTTTAGATGTAAAGGGAATACCAGAAGTAGCATTACAAATTATGTTTTCCCTTCTATTTGAGTAGAAGTATTTGAATAAGAACTTTGTAGTGTCGGTCAGTTCAAAACCAGAGAAATGACATGAGGGTATTCGTTGGTGTAATCTACTGACAGAAGTATACACATGAAGTTCCGCTTCCCTGAATAACATTAAGAAATTACAGTAATTTCTAAAAATTGCAATCCAGACATCCTAATTCACTCAACAAACTACTGTCTCTCAACCTTTGTTTTTCAATAGAATATACAAATATTCACCCCCACAGTCCTTTATTCTGAGGGAAAAGGGGACACAAATCTATGAAGTACATTCTTACAAAGTAGCACAAAGTCTCTGGAAAATTGTCTCTAGTAATTTAATGCATGGCTTTTGGAAACTCCAGCCTCAGCTGTCCAGTCCATGCGAATCTGGCCTGGAAACTGCACCCAGCTATGATTAGCTGCTTAGAAGAGAAAACAGAAAACCATCCAGAAAATCTCCCTGCATAGCTTGGGGAATTAGTAAAATTTTACTCAGTCTCTTTAACAAGTCTTTGGATGTCATTATTGTATTAATTATCTCTATTGGCAAGCTGCTGCAACGTGTTTTCTGTGGTTCTCCCCACCCCCACATTTCATATCTGAAATAAAACCATTCTTATTCTTAAAGAGACTGAAAAACTGGAAGCAGAGCAAGACATCTTCTGCCCTCGTTCAGGTCTACGCCTTAGGCATAGCTTTTTGTACCAGACATGACTAAGAGCAGCGCAAGTGCCACGGCCCTGCAAGCACTCTCTGCCTCGCTCCCGGGCATGGCGCAGCTGAGGGCTGCCCTCCATTCGAGGCTCCGGGGCAGCACTGCAGAGAGGCCTCAGCCAGGGCCGATCCCCCTTCCCGTGGCAGCCTGGCCTGAGCCACAGCTCCTGCTGCATCGCAGCCATGCCTGTGCCGGGCACCCAGCCCAGATCACGAGCCACCCGGATGGCGAGCCACGCGCCGGCCACCTGGCTGGCCTCGCACTCTCTGCTCACCGCCGGCCTGCCCCGAGATCACGGACTTGTTTTACCCTGCTCACCCCACCAGGCCTGGCCCTCACCCTGACCCACCGAGCCGTGTCGCCGGCCTGACGCCAGCGCTGCCTCCTTGCCGCGGACTTGCCGATGGCCTGGGCTCGCTCCTGGTCCCCAGGCCGTCCCTGCCAGCCTTGCCTGGGCGCCATGGGACAGGCCCTAGCCCGCGAGGCCCCTGCCCTGCCAGCCGAGTCCTGAGGCTTGCTGCCCGCTTCCCAAGGCAAACCGTGCCCTGATAGCAGGATGATAACATAGAGGGTGACTAATTAATTCTTCTCAAAGAACAACATATCAGAAATCCAAGCGTATTTAACATTAGTAAAACATTTTCTCTTAAAAGGATACCCTCCACAAATATTTGAAGGGTTGTTTTACCCAAACATTGCTGAAATACCAATAGATTGTGTATGCAGAGCAATACCTGGTAAATTACACTACATTAGTCTGGACAATTTAACATATCACAAGTACGTTGATAGTTTAAAGCATTTCCAAAAGCTAGAAAATGTTTTATTTTCCCTTTACAAAGGGCGTTTTCTGAACCATGCACACACAGTTTCATGTGAAAGTCTAACTGCCCAATTGCATGACTACTTTTTGCACTTCGTTACTAGTATCTGGTATGGCATTTGAATACAAAAATAATTGGTTATGCTTTAGACTGATTACAATGTTAGGCAAAGAATAGATTTGTCCAGAAAATGAGTGACTGACGGGTAAGATTAAAAAGCCTTATCATTTGACACTTGCTAATTCACTGGCTATTATCTGTATAGATACACAGACCTTGTAGTGATATTCTTTAAAAAAAAAAATGAATGATATAAAGAAAATTATTCAGATGGAAATTTGGTGACTCATGACTATTGGTGCTTTAACAGAGGTTAAAATTTATGTCTATATAACACTGTACATAAGATGCATTATTATAAATGCCTGCCTTTCTGAAAGCAGTCTATGTACAGCACACTGTCTGGTATAATAAACAAAGCACCAGCTCTCCATGGCTGTTTTTGAACCATTAGATATGTAATTACAAGTGGAGTTTGTAAGATTATGTTAATTAGATCCAGTATTTTAATAGGCAGACACATTTTCATTTATTTTGCCTTCATTTCTGAGACTACTGCCATTTACTGTAGGATGTGCTCTGCAGTCTTACCGGTGTTAACAATGGCTCTGTGTATCTGAAACAGTGAATATATTCACAAAACGATAACACAAGCAGATTTAATTTAAGAATTTATTTGAGCAAGTAAATCCCTTACAGTTGCTTAGAAATGGTCAGAAGTGACCCTTTGTTCCAAGTTTTTTCCGCATATTAATAAAAAACAGACTTCCACTATATTCTCTATTTTGTCTTCATAAAAAATCCTCTGGAATCAAAAGCTTGAGTTTAAACAAAGCCAAATGTGTTCTTAGACAAAAGAAGGGGACTGTGACTACTGACGTTTTCTGTCTCTATAGACCCCTAAAGGCACAACACCTTATGCCAAGTTGGTCTGCATCCATTGAGCCAGGTTCTATTCCTAGGTAATAAGACTGTTAATTGTTAAGTAATCCAACATTAGTTAAAGGTTTTCGTTCCTAAAAGGAACTTGTCAGCATTTCTGACAGACACAATTAATGAGATAGTTACACTGACACAGAAAATAATGTCTCTATACATCTAACTATTGGGTGCTACAATAAAAAAAATACGATTTGAATGGTGATCTGAAAATTGTTTGCATGATTTTGAAGGTAAGAGGATTAAGTCTGAAAAACTTCACATTAGCTAGATATCTGAAAAAACTGATATACGGTGACTCTTTAACCTGTACGCAAGCTAACTTGCAATGATATTCTGCAGACATGCATCCCCAATCCTCTATACAGAGCACTGTGCATTATGAGAAGTGTCTTTCAGTGAAACAACCTGTTCCTACAGAAGCAGGTGTCAAGTTACTTTCTAAAGCACACAGAGCTGGCTCAGATTCCCCCCTCCATTTCAACAGCAAAATACATGATGTGCTCAATGTGTAAGACTCAGTTTATTATAACTGGTTTGCAGTTTTCCCAGTTTGTGATGCAATTAGGAACACGTTTTCTATTGCTGTTGGTATATCAATTTAGAACCAAAACAGCTGAAGAATATAATCCTGGATGTAAATCTGCGGACACAATGGCATAAATAACAGTCCTGAATGCTCAGTCTAGACTGAAATGATTATAGGAGTAAAACCCATATATAAGAATTCATTAGAGGTGGATCAGCCATGAGGTTTGTGGAAGTAGTGAGGAGGTGATGACAAAAGATAAAATCTGTAGGAACATTTCTACAATGCTTTCTACAGTCTAAACAACATGCTGTTCAAAAGAAAGGCTACTCAATGCTAACCCAGCCCAACATCTGCTTCCATTATAGGAATGCTAGCATGGGCCTTAGTAGTATCTTAAGAAGAGAATGTTCAGGATCCAAAAGCTGGGCTGTTTGTCAAATGTAAATGCTGGTTCAGACCCTCAGTGTTATCTAAGAGGGAAGAGGTACTCTTACAGGCTTTGTAGCAACTCCAGACTACTACTCACACTTTATACACAAATGACATGAAAAGTGTATTACAGCTCCTGGGGAGAAAAAAAAAAAAATCACAGCCCAGTGTGGACGTGAATATTTAACGTGAATGTTTAACACATGAATATTTAACAGACTGACAAGTAACTTGTGTAGAAGAAATATCTCGAAGACAAATCAAAACCAGACCAAAGTAGGACGTAAAATATGATTTAGGGAGATTCTTAGAATACATATTCATCTTAGTAACACTGAGACAGTTTTTTTAAGAGAGCTGCAAAAACATAAGAGAAGATGGAAGCCATAAAAATAACAATTTCTTTTACTCTGCTGAAAGATCAGAAAATTCCTTCCCAGCCTCAGAAGTGAAACGTGCCTCACCAGCTTACAAAAAGTCACAGAGAAAAGAGCATTTTACAGTCCCAGGGTCAGCTTTATGGACTGCAGATGTCCCTTAACATTTTAAGATCAACAGTAAGCAATAAAATCATAATGGATATAAGAACTTGCTGACTGGAACGTCTGGTACTATTTTCTCAGCTTAAACTGCTTAATATGCCCAGACGCCTAAAAGCTAGTCTCTAGTTCAATCTCCAACGTATTCCTATAAATTGGTATCTTATATTTGGTAAACATTAATAATTGCATAGATTATAACTGGAAACTAGAGTTCCTGCTATTATAAAAGACTATCAGGACAAAGTTGTAATATCCTGTGAAAACTGTGAAATCCTAGGAATCAGAAGCAAAGTAAATCCTGAAAATTGAGCCTTTAGCATTGCATTTTTGTTGCTGAATCCATTGCAATGTGTTTTTCTATTAGGGATATCTAGCGCTGAAAAGTATAGTCAAGAAACATAATAATAATAATAAACAATAACTAATATATTATTATTGTTGTTGTTGTTATATGTCCCAATAAAAACTGTACGTGAAGTGGAACACGTTAACACCCAGGTTACTTACACTTTTCTCTGCCACGTATGAATTCAGTTGCTAATACACAGATACCAAAAAGACGTACTGAAGTACAGTCTGTCTTTGATTCTTGCCAAATGCTGCAAAGCACATAAGCCTAACATTCAGCCATGAAGGTGCCACTACCTGCTTCGCTACATTGAGGTTTATAGGAGTAAGACAGGTTTCTGTGGCCAGTAACTCCGTTACTGGTGCCATGAAGAATTCTACTCTGTCTTTCCCAATGGTACACTGATAGAATACACTCAAGACACATTCACTTGCAGACAGGGCAGGTCCCAGCACTCTTTTCATGGCCTTTAGATACCATGCTTAAATTAGAACTGAGCTTACAGAATGCATTTCCCTCGTACATTAATCTAACCTCTTGAGACCTTGAGGGAATTGCACACCAACATAAATTTCATCGTCTGCAGTCTGAATTTGCCTTCTACAGTGAACGACCACACCGTAGTATTAATTTTGATGAGCCTCTGGTTGATACGAACAAAAGGTGTTGCAAAACTAAACTGTCAGTGTGTGAAGGGAAGATTTCACAGTGCATGCTTATACCCTACTTTTTCCTTAGCATTCTGTTAATCCACTAATCTCTTTAAAAAAAGGAAAGTGAGGAGAAAGACACTATATCTATACTACGTATAAATATGAAATACATGAATTTATTATCAGCACTCACTAAATATTCCAAATCTCTGGAGAAGCCAAAAAAATATTATAAACTAGCAATTTTGCAATTATTGTATTTTACGTACAATTTGTTTCCGTGTGTGTCTGTGAGCATATACATATATAGATTTAAAATTGTAATTGGAAGGATTTTCTTCACTGTGACTCTGAAATGCAAAATTTTAACACTCCAGGGTGACATGCGTCCATGTGTTATTGCATGATAACATTTGCATCACCTATACTTAGCTAGCAGGCTACACACTTCCTTTGTAGTTCAGCAGAAATGACTGTTCTGTTAAGAAAGCAATCCCTTAGTAATAAGCAGATCTCCACGGAATTCCTCTGGCTAAAGAATAAGCAGAACATGTGCGAGGATTCATAATTTATATTCCAGTAATCTGTGACCTCCAATGTTCCAGCCCCTGTAATCCTTTTCCTTCTGTACCATATGTCCTTCAATCCTCATTTTCCTAGTTCACATGCCCTTAAATAATACTCCATCCTGAACCCCAGATTCTTCTCCCTTCTCTCCCTAACCACATTTTTATTGTCATTCTACTGTGCCATATATGCAACAGGGCTGCTCCTGGATGACAGGTTTTCATTCTGCTCAGCCTTAGACATAAAAATGTTTTATACATCTAGTATTCACAGACCTCATATTAAGCAGGCTGTAATTTAGTCTCAGTTATGGTGGTGTTCTCAAACCATTCAAATCACACTCTCTTGCTTTAGGATGCCACTTGACTGAATTAGTGTTTGAATTTGTTTTTTTGTCATTTTATTCCCAATTAATATCACCCATTTTTCCACACATTCAAGATGACATGGATCACGCTAGCAAAAAAAATGCTGTTTTGAAGAAAACATTCAGAATCAAAGCATTAGAAAAATTCATTACTTGCCAGAATACTGAAATGTACAATCTTAAAAACCAATGTATCATTTTCCAAGGGATGCAGCTCCATCGTCCCAACTCTAACGAGCCAGCTGTTTTGCTTTGGTTAATTACTAGAAATCTGTAAAGTAAAGATAGCTTATTCAAACTGTTCTGCTAGTCCAGTTCCAGATTATATTCCCCAACCAATATTCTAGTCTTTACGTGTCTGATCCATGTCTGCTTTTAAAACCCCGGAGTTTCATTTTCATTCAATCTTCTCTCTTCTGAAAACCCCTAGTAGTTGTGGTATTATAGCCCAGAGATCTAAAGATTTAAAAGATGTATAACTTTCAGGATGAGGTATTCCTTTAATTAAACTGGTTGAGAGAGATGGAAAAACAGAAAAGGTACTCAGGCATTTCATCAGGCCACTAGTGAAAGTAACTACAAGTGTAAGACATTAACTGGTTTAATCTCATCAAAAACATCATGCGGAGATCTTGTTCTTTCAACAGTTAACACCGCTTCCACTCACAGAGGTTTTTTTTGAACCTTTAGATTTTACTCCTGAAAATTTCACTACTTAAAGTTAAAAATTTAATTGCTAGTTGTAGTGATCTTTACAAACTACCTGTATGTTATAAATGAAACAACCATTATATCAGGAGTATGAATGTCAAAGATGGCCATCAATAATATATAGGGAAGGATATGGGAGCAAGAACAAGAGATTATACAGATTGTTAAAGAATATGTTTCCTTCAGGAAATTTCATTCAGGATGTTTCAATTTACACCAAATCTGCAAAATGTCAGTGGGATAACGTTATACAAAAGTATTTTAAAAAATTATCCTGTAACGGTCCATTGCACATCATGAAAAGAAGAAAAACACTGCAGTATAATAAACAGTATTATTAAGGATAGAATTTTAAAAGGTCCAACTGGTTAAGTAAAAAACCCCCAAAACAAAAAGAACAACTCATACAAAGTTCTATATGGCTTAAAGAAAAAATGTAGACTAAAAAATCTGGACATGCTCCTCTTCCCAACAAAAGTAACACGAGTTTGTAACTGATTTCAGCTGGATTAGGACATTTTGTAATTAAGCATATATGTAGAACTTGGGCAAATCCCAACAGAATTGATGTAAATTCTATTACTGCTTTAAAATACAAACATATGAAAGAACTGAAAACTACAGTGTGTTTGTGTGTTTTAATACCAGCTTGTTTAATGAAGAGTTGGTCTGAAATCAAAAGGCTACCTAAGAAGGTACATGTAGACCAATCAAATAAAAGGACCACTAAATACTGAATTTGCTTGCTATACCTTAGAATGATAGCACTAATTAAATACCTCAGTGAGCAGCAGCATTAGTCTAACCTCCTCTGAATTAGTGTCCTTTACGCTGTACCATCCTCCATTAAAACAAAAGCAGCTCTTCATGTCTCCTAAGATATTTTGCCAGTCAAGAGACATTCTGTTTGGCAGCCTATCACAGAAAATAACTGGAAAGAGTGAAATCAACATTCAAACAATATTGTAAATTAGGTAAGGTAACCAGAAATTAGTTTGAAGACAGAGAGCTATTCTGTAGAAATAACCCTATGTTGGTAGAGAGGTTAATAAAAGGACATGTCAGAAAAGGACTGTTTACGTTATAAGAAGAAAATTACTCATTCTGATATACATTCCTTTCCTGCATATAATTCAGCATTATGAATTTGAAAGCTGCTATTCTGAAGCTAATGGTTTATTCTTTAGTTTCATTTTCAAAAGCTTTTGGGATCACCCTAACTCTAGCAGGGAAATTCTTGTTGAGTTCCATGAACGATAGGCCACAGGCGAGTTCCTTAAGGAAGTGCAAAGACTTTAACAAATATTCAACAGCACACCTCAGTGAAATAAAGATGGAAATTATCAATGAAACTTAATCAGTTTTGTTTACATTTCTGTCTACAGCTTGAGGAGAACATTTCCAATAATCTTCTGAAACTCTACTTTTTGTCCTCTGTCTGTTGTGATAAATGTGTATGAAGTTTTTAAGAATCTTGGTGTTCAGCAAGATCTGTTAGAACGAGAGGGAATTCTGAGAGTAGTCAGACCAGCACACAGACTTAATTCTGTTTTAGAAACAAGACTTCTAAAGATATAATGCAGAGATAAAGCAAAAACTTCGCTAAAGCTGAGTGGCACCTGAAAGAATAACACCAAAGTCTCAGCACACATGCACCCACTACGCCTGCTGCTGAAATCTACACTAGAGGCATACCTCCCATGGAGGACGAGGAAAGTAGATTTTCACTTGTAAAAGGCGGGAGATGACGACAACTGAAACAGTTGAAGACTGGTCTAAGCCTTTAAAGAGTTTTCAAGATTTAGTTAACTTTTATTAGATTAAACTGTTGTTTTTGCAGTAAACCATTTTTTTGTGGGTAGAATAAATCTAAGGACCCCTAATATTTGACAGAAACTTCCAATCAGATGTGAAGGTGACAAAAATGAAACATCTATTGCAAAAAATGGTAAATGCCATGCTGCAGGCCCTGTAACATAAATATTGCTTGTCCGAATCTGAAACCAGGATCTTTTGGTGTCTACTGCAGTCTACTGAGTAGAGTGAGCAGCTTACTGAGGCTACTGAAAAAATAATTGCCTCAGAGCAACTACAGAATCAGTTTCCCAATAAAAATGCAGTTACGTAAGCTTCTGAATTCGTCTTCACAGTCCAACCTTTTGCCACGCTATCAACTGTTTATTTCCATTATTAGACATGTTAACACTTTTGTTCCAACTAGCACATGACCAAGTTTTGAGATCATATCAAAAGTTTGAGAGGACATTCATACTCAGGGATTTGATTCCATTTCTAATTTTACAGTAGTATCAGCCATATTCTAGTCTAAATAAAATGGTACAAATCCAGAATAACTGACTAACTTCACTTGATTTGCTACAGTTTTTAATCTATTTAGCTAAGATCAGATTTGTGTCCTGACTTCCTTAATTTGTTCCATGCAGCTCCCACAGGCTTCATTAGGCTTGTGTGATATCACACCAACAGATTGTAAATTCTTTTCTCAAGAGAAATACTAATCACAGACTTGCTCAGTTTTTGTGTTTAAAAAGTATTGTTTAAAATGGAGGTGGGCTCACTGCCACTTTATGTGATTAACACCAAACTCTATTTTTATTGGTATTATACAGACTGTTTACCAGCTCAAAGAAGGGTACAAAGCAAAAACCAAATGTTACAAAAACACAGTAACACATGTTTTAAAAACTAATGTAAAATCACTGACAGTTATAACTAGTGCTTCAATAAAATGAGAATGTTACAACAGCTACCACCCTCTTTGGACAACATTTCTGTTGTCTACTAAGCTACTACATAGTATTATAGAAAGGTCTCAAAACTGAAATTAAGTTGGAGGTCCTAATGCATGAGGCATTGCATAAACCTGGAATTAAAATAGGTCTTGTCTCTAAAAACCTGGTAGAATATTTTGAAACACTGTGTTTAATTTCCACTAAGACCTTTTTTTTCACATGCAACATTGCACAACTGGTTCCAGCTAAGCCCCTTTAAGTTACAGAAGATAGGAAAGAACATTTATAGTCCATCAAGACACTAACACTGTATGCTTCTTTGAAAACAGCAAAGAAAGTCCTTGGTATTCCAAACAGCTGATAAGCCATTTTGTATTATTAACAAGTACAATCTTGTTAATAATAAACAAACATGAAAATTATAATGCTGCTGGTATTGATTAAAATACCATTTACTGGTGCTAACACTAGAAGGAAAAAGAGGATAGTATGATAATCTGACGTCCTTCAGATGCTGGGAACCCTGAGTTGCACAGGGTCGGACACAGATCTCAAATCAGAGCATGGCATGCTGTCATCTGTGGAGAAGTTCATCAGCATTTTGGTCTGTAGAGATCTTATAGGATTTTCTTGGAAGAAAACAACTCTACTCATCATTTGTACCATCAAACAAAAGGATGTTCATATGAGAGCATGCTGTTTCACTTTAAGATAAAGCCAAGGCCCTGCCAGTGGTGTCAAGGTGGCCACTGCTGGTGCCAAGTGGGAGCTGCCTACAGGCTCCTTCATTATGATTAGCCAGCTGAGGTTATCCTGCAGTCAACGGATATGTGCAGCACATCACAGGCCTGAAGACTAAGCTATTCATGCAGCAAAGCACAGTGCAGCACAGAACAGTGCCTTTTCAGGTTAACTGTTACGTGGATTACTAACTCCTTGATGTACAACGGTCTTCCAGCTAGGATGACTACAGCTGCAAACACTAAATAATATAAACAAATATATTTTTATAGTCAGATATTTCCATAATGCCTGTAGTTTCATAGCCAGCACTTTTTAAAAGAAAAGTTGTGGAGTGAACTTAAGGATCAAAAACTTACAGTTATCCATTTAAGAGGAGCAATGGAAACAGCTGTAACAAAGACGCTCTCTTCCAGTGATGCACTGTGTTGCAATCACAACTTGGGTGCTAACTACGGGGTTACAGTTTCAAGCTTTAGCTTCTCTGAAGCATCAGCTCATCAGCTAGCTGGAATTAGCATAGCTCTAAACTTTCAACAGTGAATACTAGCATATATCACCAGAGCATTCGGACTTTAAAGGTATAGATACTCATCTTCCCATGACTATAGATATATTAACTAACACATTTTATTAATGTGAACACTGTTTATATGTGCATTTACTAAGTATTCTACAATAACATTTGCGAATCTTTCGTAACTTGCTCAGTTAAAAGGATAGATTTCTCTATCGGTTCCACAGGAAAGGGCCCATGTTAGTCCTTCCTGTAAGTTGAATAAGACTTGAACTAGTCTGAAATAATGCTTCAGAAATCTCATCTCTCTCTACTGCTTCTAAATTCTATCTTTTTTTTTTTAAAAAAAGACAGATGGAGATCTTAAAGAGCAACTTAAATTTGTGTTGCGATCACTACACACAGCAGCAATTCCAAGAAAAGCTACAAACATTTGCACTGAAAATAGCAAAAGTCTTGAGTTTATCTGATGTTTTAAGCAGCAGACCTTATGCTAGAGAAAAAGATGCCAAAGATAAGTATGAGAAGCTTCCTGGCTGGCCTTTTACTATTTTCTGAAAGGTTTTCTCCACTGTAGTAATCCAGTATAGGCTGGCCTAAGGTGAAGGTACAGATCTATAAAGTGAATTAGGGGCCTAAAAAAAGGAACTAGGTAGACTTGAGGGATCCTGTTACAAGCAGACCACTACACAGACAGAAATATAAAAGTTGTGAGATCACAGTCGGTAAGCCAAGGGGAAAACAGGACTGGTAGACAGGTACACTTGCTTGCTGGGGGAGGCTTGGTTTCCAACCTGTGAGAGTACTGACTTGATATTGAACAGCTCTCAGCCAAAAAAAAAAAAAAAAAAAAAAAAAAAAGATAAATTATTCTGCTGCAGAGACTTGAACCCAGGTTTCTCCTCACTCCAATAACCTTCCTACTTGGGTCTTTTTCATGCTCCTGTGAGTTTTTATTGCCATGAATCCTGCTTTGCATTGTGCTCCATGCTCTACCCCCACAGTGGAGAAACAATTACTATCTGTACAACTACTAGTCTACAATCTAATAATTCAGGCTCTTGTCTAGACTATGCAGATTGTGCCCTAACCCGAGATGAGGGCACTTTATTCAGGGCTTTCTTTGGTCTTCTAGCTAGAACGTCCTCACATGGGAACCACCCTGTTGACATTTTACAGCAGTAAGCTCTTCTGAGATCTTTGCAAAAGAGCTCCAAATGGTGTAAGGTCATGATTAAGTCTCATAAATTCTGACTCATGACAGCACTGCAGACATATCCTAGCCCTACTATTTCCTATCAGCAGTTCTACAAACGGCTGGCAGAAGTCTCTCAGTCACTGGCCCTTGTTCTCGTGGGGCACTTCAACCTGCCGGACGTCTGCTGGAAATACAACACAGCAGAGAGGATGCAGTCTAGGAGGTTCCTGGAGAGTGTGGAAGATAACTTCCTGACGCAGCTGGTGACTGAGCCTACCAGGGGAGGTGCCTCGCTTGACCTGCTGTTTACGAATAGAGAGGGACTGGTGGGAGATGTGGTGGTCAGAGGCTGCCTTGGGCTTAGCGACCATGACATGATAAGAGTTCTCGATTCTTGGTGAAGTGAGGAGGGCGGTCAGCAAAACCACCACCATGGACTTTCGGAGGGCAGACTTTGGCCTGTTCAGGACACCAGTTGAGAGAGTCCCTTGGGAGGCAGTCCTGAAGGGCAAAGAGGTCCAGGAAGGCTGGGCACTCTTCAAGAGGGAGGTCTTAAAGGTGCAGGCACAGGCAGTCCCCACATGCCGTAAGACGAACCGGCGGGGAAGACGACCGGCCTGGCTGAACAGGGAGCTTTTGCTGGGGCTCAGGAGAAAAAGGAGAGTTTACCACTCTAGGAAGAAGGGGCAGGCAACTCAAGAAGAGCACAGGGAGCTCGTTAGGTCGTGCAGAGAGGAAATTAGGAAGGCAAAAGCCCAGCTAGAGCTCAATCTGGCCACTGTTGTAAGAGATAATAGAAAACTTTTTTTCAAATACATCAACAGCAAAAAGGGAGCCAGGGAGAATCTCCACCCTCTGTTGGATGCAGGGGGGAACATTGTCACCAAGGACGATGAAAAGGCTGAAGTATTTAATGCCTTCTTTGCCCTTTAATAGTCAGATCAGTCATCCCCAAGGTATTCAGCCCCCTGAACTGGAAGCCAGGGATGGAGAGCAGAATAAACCCCCCACAGTCCAGGAGGAAGCTGTCAGCGACCTGCTGCGCCACCTGGACACTCACAAGTCTATGGGGCCAGACGGGATCCACCCGAGAGTGCTGAGGGAGCTGGCGGAGGAGCTTGCAAGCCACTCTCCATGCTTTATCAGCAGTCCTGGTCAACGGGGGAGGTCCCAGATGACTGGAGGCTTGCCAATGTGACACCCATCTA
>WAAD01041390.1:54038-85011 GCA_013389945.1 Fregata magnificens | reverse complement strand
TTACTGAAAGAGTGGTCAAGCATTAGAACAGGCTGCCCAGAGAGGTGGTGGAGTCATCATCCCTGGAGGCATTCAAAAAAGGTGTAGACGTGGCACTTCGGGACATGGTTTAGGAGACACAGTGGTGTTGGGTTGATGGTTGGACTTGATGATCTTAGAGGTCTTTTCCAACCTTAATGATTCTATGATCTCATGCTCAGCCAAATTGTTCTCTTTTGTTTTCCCTTCTCAGGGAAGTTTCTTGCTTCCCATTGTTTTACACCCCTCCGATTACATTTCCCTACAGGAATATTTACTTATGCATTAGTGATAATGGCAAGACATTCAGTCTCTAAATAAGATTTAACATTCAATTTACCTAATCTTATTAGGAAGTGAAATGCGGGCAAATAGTTTTGGGAATCATAAAACAGTCATTAATTGGGCAAGTGTATGCTCGTAGTTCAGGACCGTTGAAAGTTATACTAACATGAGTCTTTCATCACTAGCAGTGTTCATAGAAAGCAGTTCCCATAAGCTGTGAGACACTAAACAGCAACAGAGAGAAGGAACACGAGGAATCTGAAGGTCAGACTGATCCTATCTTCTCTAGGGTACCAACTTAACGATTTACAATTGTTACAAACATTTGCAGCTTGTCTGTCTGGGTTTAGGTAACTTTTGATGCCTCACCAAACTCCCAAGACAACAAGCACTTTTATTAGTCTGACCTCATAGTTCAGAGAAATTGCCTCAGTTTCAACGTGTTAGAAGTGACAGTACAACACATCTACCCTACGATGTTCTTACTTCTTTCAGAGGACAGACTCCTTGTGGCTGCAGCACGCTAATTATACCTGCATTCAAAGCATGTATCCATGGAAATGGGGGGGTGACAGGATAGTCACTGAGACGTTGCATTTCATATCTGAAATGAGGGGTTAAGAGAGTCAATGTGAGCTGCAAGTCTCACTACAAATCTCAGTTTAAAAAAATGCGTTTGCTCCTTAAGTATTAAATAATAAATCACAACAGACACCTGCAAAGCACATTCTAACTTGAATGAAGATCACCTTTACATTTGAAGACTGTGTTAGTTTATTGATAAGCTGAATTGTACAATGAAAAAAATAACCTTTTAACCTTTAGAAAACAAACAAAATCAAAAGCTGTAGCTCAATTTTTCCTCACAAGAGGAAGAACTGAGCAGGTTAAAATTTTGTAGATTTATATGCAATTTATAGTTTTCAATTTCTCGTACTCCTCAGTGTATCTTTTCTCTTTCAAGATTAATTTAAGCACCCATCTGGTCAGCTGAAGAGCAGGTTGAAACTCAAGAGGTTGGTCCTATCCCCTAGCCATCCATTCCTGTCCTCTCCCTTGTGCCAACAGTAGCATTCTTGCAGGTTCACAGTAAGTAACAGCCAGGTTCTGACGAGACTGAAAACTACCTCCAAGCAAAAACATTTGGCTCGTTTTCACTGCAAGGCCTCACAAAGCTGTGCTAGGGCATGAGAGAAGACAGGAGTATGCAAGCGTGAATAATAGCACCACAGCTGAAGTATAGCAGCCATGTAAGCAAGTTTGGAGATTAATGGATGAATTTTATGGGCTGATTATAATAGAAATATATAGACATATTGCTACATCCATTGTGTTGCACTGAACAGATGTGCTTTAGAAACCAGTATGATTCAAACTTCTCATTAACATTGTCTTAAGGGAAACAGACAAGTATCTTGGGCCCTGTTCTGCAATCATTTGGTCATGAAAGTAACTCTCTGAAGATAATGGTAACACCGTATTCTTTTATGCTTCCCTAGACTCTTCTGTTGTTATTGAGGCTACACATTTGCTGCCAGAGTTTTAGTAGGGCGTGAATGGTGGTTTATACTTTCATCCAGTTTCCAGATGAATTACTGCCCCAAAAATACATTTTTGGGATTTGTTTGGTTTGTTTTAAAGATAATGAATACATACCCCCTAAAACATTTTTCTTTTTTACTGAGACTCTGATATGCCAGAATTTGATTTCTGTTTCCAAAATGCGCATGTGTTCAAACTCTAGTCAAACACTATTTCAGTTAGAACTACAACATACAAACAGAGAGAAACAAACAGAAGACATCTGCTGTATCTGTTACTCTTATTAGTACTGTGAAGTAGCTAAAAGAGAGCACTTTTTCTATGGTAACTATAACTCATTGCTTTTATTTGTTTTTGTTTTTGTTTTTTTTCTTTATATATCTTTATACATATTTCTTTATTTTTTTCTTTATACATTTTTATATTCATTCACATTCAACTAATAATCACACATAACATAACATTGAGATTATAGTCAATATTGAGATCATACATTTATTTGAATATATATTAGTTCTTTTTTACAGGTATTAAACCTATGCTTTAGCAAAATCCCCTGTACGTGAGTTTATACTGCCAGTGATCTCTACATGTCATGAAGTCCCTGGGCACATTCCTGACAGTAACTTTATTGTAAAACACAACTCTCCTAGCAGAAGGCCAGTCACTGGAGAATTTATCAAGTTAAAAGTCCTGTTAAATAGTAGGCACTTCCCCAGTCACTTGTTGCTTCAGTCAGATGCCTCAGGTTATAAGAAATGGCAGATTCCAGTAAATCCATCTGGTTGTATCTGGAGCGACACTTAATAAAATAAGAATTACTAATAAAAAAACCCAACAATTTTTTTGTTAATATTTATGTTACGTGGGTATACGTGCATCCAGGGCACAAATCAAGGAAGCCAAAGGCTGCAACAGCCCCTGCAAATATACCCAGTTAATACTAAACCAACAGGATCTCAAAAGTTAATAAATGTTAGCATTAATGTTATATATTCAAACTTGATCCAAACTCTTCTTTGTGTAAATGAACGTGGAACTCTTAGTAGTTACACCGTGATATTCATATTCCATCTATTGTAATATTTCTTCTATCCTCTTAAGCGTGGCCTAATTCAGGAAAGCATTTAAGAGTGGGATTATTTTTAAGTATATACTTTCCTTTTAGCATAGAATTAATTGTGATTCCAAATTCAGGGCTTTGTACACAAACCTTGTTTGCCACAAGGTGTCTTAAATCCACACTGACTTTTTAATTTCCAAATTTCCATACTGCAGAGAGTCCAGCGAAGGGCCACCAAGATGATGAAGGGACTGGAGCATGTCACCTATGAGGACAGGCTGGGAGAGCTGGGACTGCTCAGCCTGGAGCAGAGCAGGCTCAGGGGGATCTCATCCATGTGTATAAACACCTGCAGGGAGGGTGCCAAGAGGATGGAGCCAGGCACTTCCCAGTGGTGCCCTGTGCCAGGACCAGAGGCCATGAGCACACACTGACATGCAGGAGGGTCCCTCTGAACGTCAGGAAACACTTTTTCACTGTAAGGGTGACTGTGTACCACCAAGGAAGTGGTGGAGTCTCCATCCTTGGAGATATTCAAAAGCTGTCTGGACGTGGCTCCAGGTGGCCCTGCTTGAGCAGGAGTGTTGGACCAGATGATGTCCAGAGGTCCCTTCCAATCTCAACTAGTCTATGATTCTGTGAATATTTAATTTCTCTTTTGCTTTGCCCTTTCCCGCAGGTTTTCGTGCCTCCTCCTCTTTTTTTCTCCTTATCTGAAGTCCCTTAAACTCTTCCGTACCTTTGGTTATTTCTTAGATTGTATTATTACTTTTTCTTCACTGTTTGATCCATCATATTGGACTTTAAGATCTTGATTACTGCCATTGTCTTTGGCAACAATACATTATCTCTGAACAATTTCTTTTTACTTGTTAATGTTCTTTCTCTGTTCCATATCATTTGAATTTTATCTTTTCTTTCCACACAGTCCTCAGCTGTTCACAATATTTTGACAGTGTAAGACTCCTGGTAAAACTGCGCCTGTTATCAAAGTGGTCTCTTCATTTGTGGAAGCAGGACAGGCAGTCCTGAAAGAAGGGTGAGGGGAGAGGCTGAGGTTATGCTTACCCTATGCTTACTCCATGTCTGTGTTACCAGCCTTTGAGGACACATTTACCAATTCACTTAAAATGTTTCTTTTAAGGTTTCCTTTCTTTGACCTCCCTTTTCACATTACAGCGACTTATCAAAGCACTTGGATCACGAAAACATAACCCTGAAATATTTTGCCAGAAATCTCTTCCCCACACTTCTAGGGACCAGATGAGACAAAACATTTCTTCAGTGATAGCAAAATTTATCAGAAATATCTATTTGCTGAGGTGCAATATAGAAAAAAATGCAAAGAACAGGAAAAAACCGGCTTGTCCAGAGGACCTGCGCTCTTTCCAAGAAAGAGGAATCACACATACACCCTTTGGAAGTAGTCCTGAAGATGCAGAAAATTGGTTATCAGCTAGTTCCTCTGATCCTCCAGCCAATAGCATGTTTTTCCATCTCACCTATCATTTAGCTGTCACTCTGACCTTATATTCATAGTAGAAGGAAAAATTTTGAAGTATCAGCAATTTGTAGTGTTTGTCTAGAAATGTAATTTGCCTAAATCATTTTGAGTGAAGTTTATACAAATCTCAAATTTCTATTTTAATCTCATGCAATGATTACTCTTACAGTGAATAAATATTAAATTGCAGTTAACATTATCAAAAAGCTAATAAAATACTGCTGAATTAAGATCAAGACCAGGATGAGACTTTAGAGGAAGGCACAGTATAGTTCTTTGCTAAATGGCCCATAAAGCAGGTAATGCTATTAAAAGTAGGAAATGCAATTTAATCTGAGGAAACTACAGTCATTTTAATTGCAGAAAGGTTACAGTATTTGAGCAAGTTTCTTGCAAAGTCATTACGACGTAGAAGACACTACCTTAGAGAAGGAAGTAATCAGGGTATTACTGGACTGCGTCATTATGTTTTCTGGCTATCTGCAATTTCCCTTTTTTTCCGTCTGGGAAAGCAACACTGATCTTTTTGACTTTGTAGAACAACTAACAATGTTTGCAAAACATTACCAGCTATCGCAACCAGGGTATCTTCACCACTTGAAGAAAAAAGGCATAATTCAGAAAACAATGGAAATCCAAATAAATGCAGAGAGTTCTTGATTTGAGTTAGTTTTTTACCTCCCACTATATCCAGGTTAGCTCTTGCTGGATCTTTGTTCTTTACATTCATGCTGGTTAAGAGGATCACTAACTGACCATTTCCAGAATGCCTTTCCACTCTTGTATAAAAAGCCCATGTTCCAAATGTCCAGAAGAAGACAAAGGGAGATTCATTAAGAGAATCCCTCTGCGGATTATAGATACTGGAAAGGGAACTTTGCATCCTCGTTCCCCCTAGGTAAAAGGCATTCCAAAGCACACAGACACCAGATCTAGTATGAGAGTTTATCTGTTCAAAAGCCCATTGACTGACAAGTAATGCATTCAGCCAAGTTTCAGAAGAGACATCACAATGGCTCAGAAATACCACTGTCTATCATGACCTATGTAGCATCTGAGTAAAACTCCTTTATCCAGAGGATCACCTTTACAGCATAGAATAGTTGACAGAAACCAATGAAGAGCAAGAGAGGAGGTTTTAAGCTATCTCACCAGATATGTTGAGTACAAAGAAAATTTATTTTTAAGGAATTTGGCCAGTGCGGACAACAGGAAAATGAGGCAGAGAAATTACCAGGGTCTAAAACGTAATGATTTCTTGTGTAGCCTCAGAGACAGATATACCTTTTGGAAAGTTAACCAGGCTCAATAATAACTTTAGATAAAATTATCTGATCATTCCTAGACTCACTTGAATCTGGTTCACTAGAATTCTATTTTTACTGAAAGTGTAAGTTAAACTAAACAGTTAGATAGTGATGCCATTAAATTTAGCCCTCTCACTCAAGTGAAGAGCTGAAGGAAGCAATTCTCTGACTATATAGCTGTCCATGTTTTGAGAACTAAAGGAACTTCTCTGAGTAATTTATTAATTAACTGGTTAGGAAAGAAAAATTAAAGAAAGCTTAATACCTTAGTGTCATATTAAAAAAATTATTTAGGATATAAAAAAATTCTTCAGCCAGCAATCCTAAAGTATCCAGTGAAGTAAAATTTCTACATACTGGCATAGACATCCACAGACTTTCTTTTTTTTTTTTTTTAAATACTTTAAAGATCACACTTCTACTTAAAAATCATTGTGTTATCTGCTGCTACTTCAACACGAGCAAGATCTTTAACTGAGAAAGAAGCAGAAGAATACTACCTAGCTCTCATACAGTGCTTTGATCTACAAAATGTTATGATTTTCTGTGATTTATAATTGGTGAAACTAATGGATTCAAAAAGAGTAACTTGCCCAAGGTCATGCAGAAGCCCAGTGGCAATAGCAAGGCTAGAATAAAGATTCCCCAAGTCACAGTCAAGCTTTATATCAGGCTACATAGCTGCGGAGGTAGCAGAGCTTCGAGCAGAAACCAGAGCATGTCCAGTCTGGTTCAATACGTCATTTCCTAATACTACTTCACGCTGTATATGATGACGGGAGTTGTCACAGTGTTGTTACTCAGTCATTAGAAGAGGACCAAATGTCAGATTAAACACAAGGTAGTTCATTAGGTAATGAGGTAGTTGGCGAGACAAGTCCACCAGTACTCCAGTACTTCCATATGCTTTCTACACTGCTTTTTAGAAAAATCACATTAAGCCTACCAGCAGCCATCACAAGTTTAACAGGTCTGACAGTCTGTGACATGGGGTCAAATATACATCCACCCTCCTATGCTCTGTACTAGTACAGTTGTATTTATATAGACCATGTCTACACAGCAGCTTCCATTATGGGTTATTAAAATGCTCTCAAACTTTCACAATAAGAACAAGAGCTACAGCTTTTTGTTTAAAAACACTGAGTTGTAAACAAGAAATTTGAAGCTATTTAACCCAATTCTACAGCAGTCCAAAGCAATTCATGTCAGAGTTGCCAGTGTCCTTCCATATGTGCAGCTATGTGATCTTCCCTTATGCTGGACAGCAAGCCCACTCAGGGAGCCAAGCTGGCCAAAAACTAAACTCTTTTCTATTTTGCCCTCAGGAGAGTTAGTTTTCAGCAGTCTGAGCACAAGTTCCCACAGAAAAGACAGGAAAGGAGTACACACAACGGGTCTGAATGGGACTGCAGAAGGCCTAGCCTTGACTTAGGATAGTGTAATACTGCACACAAAGGGAAGTGTTACCCCATCAGATATGTTAGAATCATATAATCATTTAGGTTGGAAAAGATCTTTAAGATCATTGAGTCCAACCATACTAGCTATTTCACTCAGACTTACTGCCAAGTCACTGTGTGAAAGCATAACGATGAAGAAAAATATGATTCCCACTGTTACTTTAAAAGAAAGTTAAGTTGCATAAATAAAACATCATATCACAGCTATTTCAGAGAAAAAGGTTATTGTTCTAATATCCAGTTCAGGTCAACGCTGAATAGTACATATACTGTTTTACAACATTACAAAACAAAACCAGTAAGAACCTTTAAAAAAATCTATAGAATTACAGATGCAAGAAAATAATTGTTACTTTTCAATGCAGCTATGAAAGTTAACTAGGTTTTAAAGCTTCAGGATATTTTTTTTTTTTTTAATAGCAGACAACTGAGGAATATGCTTATCATTTAGTCACTGTAGGCTTACTTCAGGTTAATGGTAGCCTTTAATAATGCACTTCAGGAAAACCTGATGTCTGCAACTCAAGTAAGACCACAAATTTTCACAAGCATATGTAACTCACCACACATAAAATGGGTTTAAACTCAGCCATTGAAAATAGGGGATTTTCTTCCCTTGGGGGATGTCACGAGTCCATTAGTGTCAGAGTTCAATACTCTTTGACCAGGTTACTTTAGATATTCGACACTAGGAGGGTTTAATGTTTAATATCAAGTTCACTTATTTGAAGATATTTGGCATTCCATGGGTTTAGCAGAGTGATACAGCCACGTATGGAAATCACAACGCAAGCACAATATAGCAAGTGCAATATACAGCTGGATCACAATACAAACATAATTTCCATTACCTGTCTCTATATGCTCCATCATCACAATGCTGGGAAGAAATGTGTGAGTCAAAGCTAGGTCCACGGCCCTCTTCAAAGGTCCTTTTGTTGGCTGTTCTGTTTTTATACTTCATGATGGGCTGAGCCACATATATACTTTCCCTGCCCCATGCCGATCTGGTTAGCTCAGGAAGACATTACTATCTACCATTTATCTCAGGAAAGGCAGTTTACACAACTATGTTACCCACTGTATATCTGAAACAAAAGTTACCCTGTAGTCCTTTTTGTGTTGAGGTTAAGTTCAGCTTTCTTTGCAATAACTGCTGGTCATTCCCTTAATTTTTCCCAGAGCTCATCATTCTTGCCCATCTCCGATAAGCCTTCTCCCATTGTGGGGGTATGTTGATTGGTCACATGGGATTCTACATAGTCTAAATCAGAATAGCATCGCCCACACAGAAGATTAAAATTTGATCAAGAAGGAAACATTCATCTGTTGTTAAGTCACTGGAAGGTTGGTAGATTCACCAGCCTCTTCAACATCTAGGGTGTTTTCCATTAATAGATGACAACACTCACAATTTTTCACCTCTGAAATATTTAATTTCACAAGCGTTAATGGTGGTCTTTCTGCGAATGTGTTTCTCTTGAACAATGAACACTTCAGGTCCCATTTATAGGTGGTCAGACTCAACAATCTGTATCTTAATAGTGAGCACATGACACCCCCACATTGCTTCCTGGGAACTGACCCCTGGATGATCCACAGCAACAGTTTGGCTCAAACACACCATAGCTTTCCAAGTTAAGACAAACGGGCTTCTCCATGGAAGATGGGGAACTGTGAGAAAGGAGAAATGATGTCCTGCACTACATGGATTAAGTCCAGTACCTCCAGGTTGTGTAACAACTGCTAAGTGAATACACAATAGGTCTGACATTTCCTGGAAACACAGGTTTACAACACATGCACCAAATGGAATGGGTAGAACATGCAAAGTAAGCCTGTGCCTTCAAGTGTCAGCCCTCCTACACCCACATACACACAACATAGCACTTACGTGATTGTTCTAACAGCCGCCAATGCTGGACTTACGTTTAGGATTTCTGAAGTGGAGCACTGAGGGCAGAAGTATCCAACTATAAGGGATCCAGAAATTTTGGACAATATCTGTAGCCCTCAAAGTCCACCTGAGCAGAACTTCTAAGTGCAAAAAGAGGCTAAGCCTGAGGAAACAACATTTGTAGCAGCCTTCAGGAAAGGTATAATTCATGCTACCAGTAGTAAAATTTTACATTGTGAAACAATTACAGTCAGACTCCCCAATCACCCAAACAAGCTCAATATTATTGCTAAAAAATCCTTGGTCTGTGCAACAGCAATGTTTCTCTTTTTGTGAGTGCTGCTCCTGGGATGGCCGGGGTTTTTTTGGTTGGTTGGTTGAGGGTTTTTTGTTTGTTTTTAAAATCTTATTGCACTTAAAATAGGACGGATCAAATGTTTTAGAATTCTAATGTTTTCAGCTTTCCAGACTTCCTCTCCTGCCAGTGCAGTAAGGGCAATATTTGCCCTCTGGCTTAAAAGATACAATACCAGATCTCCATCTAGATTGCAATTAATGGAGCTTGATTAATTGGAACAAAAATTATTCTGGGAGGGGAAAAAAAGAAGAAAAGGAAAAAAAAAAAAAAGATGGGTGAACTTCAAAGCAAGTAGAAATGGAAACACCTAATCAGGTAGGCAAGGGAGACAGGAATGAGATAATGCAGTAGGATATGCAGAAGAACAAACTGTAATGTTAAGTGTAGGAGACTTCACAAGACCAATCAGGTGTCCAAGAACACCACCAGACTTATCCATATGTCCTTCAGTAAAGACAAGTCTATCACAAGTTACATTTAGTAAGCAACCTAAGGGCATTAAGTTAAAATTGGACTTCAGTTATCTTGACAGCTGAGAAATGGAAAGAACTATTCCAAAAATCAATTTCTGAATTAAAATTTTGACTCTAAAGCATAGCAATTTTGTAATTAAGAATGGTATGAATTGAAAGGAAAGAACATCAAATCCAAGCATGTTTTCAAGAAACAATTCTTTGCAAGCCATAATATGACTTGATCTTAACCATCAGCAATAATTTCTTCTAATGGACCTAAGCATTTTCTAACTGAACAGTACATTCCCATCAACTGAATACAAATAACTGTGTATAAATGAGAATTTGATAGTTATAATATGTTACTCCTTGGTTTTGATTTCTGGATAATACACTAATGAAATGATTCCTGAATGCTTACAAAGAAACACAGTAAGCCCCATATGATTTCTTGACAAAACCATATAGACAATGAGCATGTACTGGCAAAATGCAGTTTAAGATGATAATACATGTATATCCTAAATGCTTTAGGAAATGCAATAATGAACTTGCTTGAAGAAAATAAAAATATTATCTGAACCACAACCATGTATTTTCCTATTATTAACAGACAAAATGAAGGATAACAAATGGTTTTCCTCTTAGAGCCTTCTATCTGAGATCTCAATCACTAAACCTAACAAAAGCTTCTACAAAAATTGAGAAGATTAATATAGATTAAACTTGACAAGTCAGGAATACTAGGACACAGAGGACTGACTTTCTAAGATCATATGCCAGAAGGCTGTTACGACTTACTATTCTATTCTAAGGATGGAAGCCAATGCTTTTCAATCCCAGACTTTTTTAGACATACCAATAATTATCCTCAGTCTCTCCTCCTGCTTCACTATAGACTAAAAAAGTAAAAAAACTGTTAGAATTGTGGATTACTGCACTCAGAAATCTGGAAATATTAAAGTGAAGTCAGTTTGCCAGTGACCTCTGTAGTCTTGCGACACATTTTTAGCTATGTGTTTGCCGATTATTTTATGTCAAGACATGGTCCCCATCTCCCTCACTATGATTTTGGTACCTACCCTGCTAAGCCCTACTTTAGAATCATAGAATCATTAAGGTTGGAAAAGACCTCTAAGATCATCAAGTCCAACCATCAACTAACACCACCATGCCTCCTAAACTAGGCCCTGGAGTGCCACGTCTATACCTTTTTTGAATGCCTCCAGGGTTGACGACTCCACCACCTCTCTGGGGAGCCTGTTCCAATGCCTAACCACTCTTTCGGTAAAGAAATTCTTCCTGATGTCCAAAGTTGTTATCCAGCTTGTGCTGGAACACTGAAGCATTATGTGTTTTCACAACACACATAAAAGTCATCATTCAGAATTAAAGGAAAAAAAAAAAAGATGGCATTTTCTTTACCTCTGTGCCTGGATTTCCCTCCCCCCTTTAAATACTTCCCACTCACTAGCAAATTCAAGCAAAAATTTGTCCCACAGTTCACATTCCAACCTACTCGTATTCCCAGTGTTAGAAGTGTTTCAGTTGTTTTGCACAGTGCATCACCAGAAACAAGTACACCAAGCCAAACAGAGTTCTGATCATTAGGTATTAAGACCTATTATTTCTGGGATACTCTGATACTTTGTCAGAGTTGTATCCATACAATTACATTTACAATTGCTTTGAGTGTATTACTTGTTCAAGAAAAGTGACTGGAAAAATGGTCCTGGAGTATGAGCTTCTTTTCACATATTCTACAAGTTTCCTGTCTTGAGCAACACACAAGTCATTAAAACTTACGAAAACAAGAGGTTTCCTTTACCCGTTAAATATTTCCCGATCTTTTTCTGATGTGACAGTCCATGACAACATTCATCATACTCAGTGCTTTCAGAGGAAGCTTTTCTCATAGCCAAAATGTTTATTTTATTACAGGTTCAGCATTTTAACTCACCAGAAGATTTGGGAAAGATTTGCAAATAACTTTCAGCTGTATAGAAAATCTGCTGCAATATGCTTTTTTACCTAGTTCCATGAAAGCTGCAAAACAAATGAACAAAATCACCTCCAACAACTTGCTGATCAATGTTTATCACTACTGAGGTTTTGCCAAAAGAAAATGGCAGTTTTCCCTACAGAGAAAAATCATGCATTACACAGAATTCACAGCTGGAAGTCAAATACAAATTCATCCTGACAGAAATCTTGTATTCTAAATATGATTATATTTTGGCCACCTGCAATGACCTTTAAAAAAAAATAGTTCTGATGATGACACACAATGCAAATGTAACACAGAAGAAAACATCAAATTCCTTGCCTTTCACTCACTTTTATTTTGCTGTAGGTCAGATCTGTGGTGTTGAAACCACTACAGTGAGGGTGGGGAGGAAAATTCACAAAATTCCTCTAAAACAGAGGAAAACAATGAAGGAGCAGGCAATAAACTAAAACTGTACTTTCAAGCAAAACTGTTATTTTGTAACAAAAAGACAGATAAATAGAACACAGAGAACAAACAGACAATAATGAAAGACAAAGCAGACCCTCCAGATGCAAGGTGCGCAGCAGTCACAGATGATGTCAAAATAGGTGCCTGTAATGACAACAGCTATAGTACAAGAACTTGTCATCTATACTAATAACTTGCATTAACTTTCTTTATCCTTGCAGGAATGCAACCTCACAATTACTTAGAAGCATCTACACTAGTAACATTAGCAGCATTTGGTTGACAGATTGTCTCAAATGGTCACGAGGAAGCTGCAAGTAACCACAGTGTAACTTGCCACTGCTTTTGTAATGCAACTAAAGCAGCAGAAAAAGACAACATAACAAGTAGTTGTCATTAAATGTAAATGTAGCACAGAAAAGTATAAGCACATAATTTAATCTTCTAATCAAATATTTAGCTTTCATCCATCTTTGAAAAAGGAAAGGTGAGGATACAGGTGAAAAGCAAACCAATCCCAATTGTAAGAGGAAATCGCATACACCACAGTATCCTGCAGGGACAGAGCGAGGGAAAGCAGAGAGACATATGGCTTTGCCCTTTACTACACGAATCATGACTGATATCTAAGTTAAACTGCACTAACATCAGGAAGACACATTTTAAGATATTGCCCAGCTATCCTCAGGGTCTCCAAGTGTTCATCAGGTTTGTATGAGAGGATGAACAGACAGGGCAGGACAGTGCAAACATGCTTGAAATGGCCAAAAAAGTACAGCTACACAGACTACAGTCCTACCCTTTCCTCTAGTGCTCCAGAAAGGCTCAAGGGCTTGCACAGTAAGAACAGAAACCACTTCTTTCAGTTTCACTTATTATGCAGGCTAGAAGCAGAATTTTAACCATAAGCAAGAGAAAAAACAAATCTTTAAAAATACACAGCAGCCTATATTAAGGACCACTGCCATTAAGTTGCCCTTATTTAGTTGGGCAACTATGACTTAGTCATTATTTTACAGGCAAATTCAATACTTAATAGCAAATTCACTGCAGGATGCCTTCTAAAGATGGTAATTACAAAGCTTTGGTACTGACATATAACTATGATACTTTGCCCTTAAATATGAGAGAAAATGGGTTTTTTTTCAACATAGCTTAGCGCAAGTTACAGACTGTTAGGACTAGTCAAATCCAATGGGTTTTCATTCTCACACTGAGTGTAATATTATCATTAACTGATCCTGCTAACTGAACTGACCCAACAGCTTAAAACAAGACAAAAAACAGGTGACAAAAAACACATTAACTGACCCTCCACATTCCCATCTTCCACACCCCTATAAACTAGGGCAGCATGATGAAGTTTGACAGTTACACACCTTCGAGATATTTTGGTTTCATTTGAAAATTCGGTCCATAAAGTCAAATTCATCACCAGCTTCACTTTCTGTTAAGAGAACATCACCGCCAAGTTCTTGTGGATTTTGGAGGATTCATCGCTTTTCCTCTCTTCTTTCCATACTATGGGCCTTGGCCCAGACCCTGCAAATACTCCAGCACTTGACTACTGCAAGCAGTCTTAATGATCATAGAACATCTCAAGTTGGAAAGGGCCCAGAAGGATCATCGAGTCCAACTCCCTGCTCCTCGCAGGACTACCTAAAACTAAACCATACGACTAAGAGCGTCGTCCAGACACTCCTTCAACTCTGACAGGCTCAGTGTCCCTGATGGCAGGGAATGCTGACAGGCTCAGTGCCGTGACCACTTCCCTGGGGAGCCTCTTCCAGGGACCAATCACCCCCTCAGTGAAGAACCTTTTCCTAATGTCCAATCTGAACTTCCCCTGACGCAGCTTCATTCCATTCCCTCGTGTCCTATCGCTGGTCACCAGAGAGAGGACATCAGCACCTCCCCCTCCACTGCCCCCCTTGAGGAAGCTGTAGACTGCGATGAGGTGACCCCTCAGCGATGAGGTCAACCCTCAGTGATGAGGCCACCCCTCAGCCTTTGCTTCTCCAGGCTGAACAAACCAAGTGACCTCAGCGGCTCCTTGTAAGTCTTGCCCTCGAGGCCTTTCACCATCTTGGCCGCCCTCTCCTGGACACACTCGAACAGTTTGATGTCCTTCTTGTACTGAGGTGCCCAAAACCGCACACAGTACTCGTGGGGCCGCACCAGTGCAACGTAGAGTGGGACAATCACCTCCCTTGACCAGCTCGCTATGCTGTGCTTGATGCACCCCAGGACACGGTTGGCCCTTTTGGCTGCCAGGGCACACCGTTGACTCATATTCAACGTGCCATCAACCCAAACCCCCAGATCTTTTTCTGCAGAGCTGCTCTCCAGCCTCTCGTCCCCCAATTTGTACGTATAAGCAGGATTACCCCATCCCAGGTGCAGAATCTAGCACTTGCTCTTGTTAAAGCTTATACGGTTGGTGATTGTCCAGCTCTCTAGCCTATCCAGATTTCTCTGTAAGGCCTCTCTACCCTCGAGGGAGTCCACAACTCCTCCTAATTTAGTACCATCATCAAACTTAATTAATGTACATTCAATTCCTGTATCCAGGTCATTTATAAAAACATCAAAGAGCACTGACCCTAAAATTGAGTGCTGGGGAACCGCACTGGTGACTGGCCGCCAGCCTGATGTTACCCCACTTACTCTAACTCTTTGAGCCCGACCTGTCAGCCAGTTGTTCACCCAACGTATGATGGACTTGCCTAGCTGTGTGCTGGACATTCGGTCCAGAAGGATGCTGTGAGAGACAGTATCAAAAACTTTTCTAAAATCAAAAAAACCCACATCTACTGGCTTCCCTTGGTCAACTAGACGGGTGACCTTGTCATAAAAGGAAACTAAGTTGGCTAGACAGGACTTTCCCCCTGAGAACCTGTGCTGCCTATGACCAATGACTGCATTGTCTCTCAAGTGTTTTTCAGTAACTCCCAGAATAACCTTCTCCATAATTTTACCAGGTACTGAAGTGAGACTGACAGGCTTGTAGTTACCAGGGTCTTCCTTCTTACCCTTCTTGAAAATTGGGACAACATTTGCCAGCTTCCTGTTGACTGGGACCTCTCCAAACTCCCCAGACCATTGAAAAATAATGGAGAGAGGTCCCGTGATAACATCGGCCAGCTCTTTCAGTACCCTGGGATGAATCCCATTGGGCCCCAGAGCCTTATGCGCATCCAGCTGGAGCAGCAAGTCTCGAACAAGTTCAGGGTCGGCTGGGATTTTCTCATCCCCCCAGTCATGGTCTTCCAACACAGGGTCCCATGGCCCATCATTGGTGTTGAACACAGAGGTGAAGAAGGCATTGAACGTCTCTGCTTTGTCTACGTCCCTATTTGTGAGGTGACCAACCTCATGGACCAATGTTATCTCTGATCCTCCTTTCGCTGTTAACATATTTAAAAAAGCCCTTTTGTTGTCCTTCACAGTGCTGGCCAGCTTGAATGCTAACCGAGCTTTGGCCCCAGAAATCTTCTCCCTATAGGGGTGAACAGCATCTCTGTAGTCCTCCCATGTTGCCTGTCCTTGCTTCCAATGTCCGTACACTTTCCTTTTCCACCTAAGTTCTAGAAGATGATCCTGCTTAGCCAAGCTGGCCTTCTACCCCGCTTGCTTGACTTCCCACACTTTGGAATTGCTTGCTCCTGCACACTTAAGAGATGGCTCTTAAAAAGTAACCAGCATTCATGGACCCAAATACCTTCAAAAGCAGATTCCCAGGGAACCTTACTAAGTAGCTCCTTCAGCAGCCCCAAGTCTGCTCTTCCAATGCCCAGGGCCGAAGTTTTGCTGGCAGTTTTTCTCCCATCACCAGCTATTTGAAACTCAACTACTCCGTGGTCACTGTGACCAAGACAGCCACCACTTGGCCCACAAGTCCCTCTCTGTTTACAAACAACAGATCTAGGAGGGCACCTTTCCTAGTCAGCTCCCTTAGTACCTACACCAAGAAGTTATCCCCAACATGCTTCAGGAATTTCCTGGACCTGTTTGTGTCTGCTGTATGATGTTCCCAGTTGACATCTGGGAAGTTAAAATCACCCGTAAGGACCAGGGCATCCGATCTACACATATCCCTTAATCCCTTGTACAATAATTTACCGGTGAATGACAGAATCATAGATCTTTGCTACTGAAGGTGCTAACAGCTAAATGGTACAGAAAAATGCATGCCAGCACTTAAGCCTACACCCTTGCATATTTATGTTACTAGTATAGAGTCAGCCATAGAAACTTTATTCATAATGCTTGATTTTTTTTTTTTTTTTAATTTTTACTAAAATCTCTCCAAACATGAAGGATTTTTACACAGATCAGGTGTGGCCATTCAAAAGTTGTTTTGCTTTGAATGGGATGCATGCTGTTAACCTCCCAGCTAGCTGGCAGTGTACCAGAAGCAGAAAAATGCTACTGTTACCAGAGACCTCCTGGATTACTGATGTGCAAAACAGCATATCCCTGACCCTTCTCAACCCATGTGCTTACATGCATTGCGAGATGTACAAGAAAGGCAGGAGAGGCTACAAACTAGCTCCAGCATGTCTGTAAGCCCTTATCCTAGGTCAATTCCAGCATCACCTTAGATTGTTCAGTGAGTCTGCTGAGGTTTCCTAACACTCATGTTTATACCTTGACATTATACCAAGTCCTCAGATGTTCTAACACTGTCAGAGAGAAGGTATTAATGCCACTTTGATACTTGCATGGATACAAGTTCCCATCTTAACTTGCAAATACAGCTACGTTATGAGCAGTTGCTAGCATCAACGAATGGAAGTCATTCTGTGGGGAGAAAAGAAACACTTCCCCAAATTGCTCCTTTACTGTGTCATCCTTTCTTATTATATTTTCCTTACACCTTTGAGTGAGATAGAGCATAAATAAACAACATTCATAGGTTTTCTCATATATCTTTTTCTGGCAGTGGTTACAGTGCACATAACAGGGAAAAGTCTTGGAAAAGAGCTCTTGGCAGCTGGTGGGTTTATTTCCTTCTGCTTGCAAAGCCACATTTCCAGGTGTACTACACAACTTCATTGACAGTTTATGGCTCAGAATTCTAGAGGTGTTGTTTATTTGTTTACTATCCCCAGTTACAGATTCACTTGTTTTGGGGTTGGTTTTGTTAAGAAACTTTCATTTCTCTTCCTGTTTTGTTTTTCAGTATCCCAAACCACCCATTCACTACCTACAGATTTTTTTATTCCCTTAGTTGAAAGGGAAAGCTTTCATTATAAAGGGATCAGAAGAAAAAGCCAGTAGTTTCCAGTAGCTAAGCTCTTTTTATTATTTTCTCTACAATTGCAAAATAAGCTTCAAGACAGCTGCTGAGATGGACGTTCTCCCTCAGACTGGAGGACTGGAGTCCCAAAATGGAGGCTAGCCTCAAGCCTGTGGCAAGATGCTGGACTAGTGTTACATTCCTCTTGCCACAATACTCAGTCATTTGTGAAGAGCCCATCAGCATAAATTATCAAGGGTCTACTCAGCATGAACTACATAAATAAAAATACAACGTATGCACATATTATGTTACTTGTTTTCCAAATTAGATTATGTATTCATGGCTATAATAATTCTGTTACTGATGATTTGTCTAGGTGTAGTGGGGACCTGGACAGATGCTAGAAAAATGCTAACAAGGAAATATATATGTATGTACATATTATATGCATATTTTCCTAAACACATATATATGTATCTAAGCACTTTATTATCTCACAAATCCCACTCAAACCTTTAAATTACTTACAGGGGTAAATATTACAAGAGTTCAAGAGTATTGGCCATAGGCACAAAGCACTTATTATCATCTTCCTGTTTATAGCGGTTGTCTAGATGCTAGCACAGATATTGCATTGTACTGAAACCAACAAAAAGGGGTATTCACAGATACAGCTCATTGCCTTTTGTCAGACAGAGCAAAGCAACAGCATAGGAACTATTTATCATTTTGCTGGGGGAAAAAAATCTAAAAATAAATACTGTATTTTGCTACACTGTTAGTCAGCTGTTCTTTAGCAACCTGATCACGTCCAAGAAATTCTAACTCTTGTAGAAAAATATGTGATGAAAAAAACCAATTAGTTTTACTGTAACATCCAGTACAAATAATCTTAAATAAGTACCAGAGCTATTATTCGTCATATTCACTTATTTCAAAGTACACTGATTATTAAGGACACTAATTCAGCTACCAGATTTCATGGCACATCAGCTTGTACAAGTCTAGATGCTCTGCATGCAATTGGCCCAGCAGGAATCTGTTAACCTGAGAAAGATACTTACTTTCTTCTATATATTATCAGCTGTGCAAAAGAGATAATTAAGCAGAATCCTGGCGCGCTCATGTGTCAGAGCTCCTCTTTCTGGTGACACATGCTTCTAAGGCAGAAACAGGTTCCCACCATTATCACATCAGAAGCACACACTAAACCATGTATTTTAACAGATTATCTCCTGGTTTAAGAAACAAGTACAAGCATGAGACTTCCTGCTGGAGAAGTAACCCACCAAACATCTTTTGAGATCCTTAGTCATTGGTCCTTTTTAGGCAGAGGACCTCTTTAGGTCAAACTTCCTTGTCCTGGCAGCTGTCAGAGGTCAATCAAAGGCATGGTTTCAGGTTTTAGTACAATAAAAGAGTTTTGACTTCAAAGTGACTGCTCAACAAAGTACACTCAAGGAGTACAGTCACTTGCTGCAGCTCTCTTCAGCACAATCTAGGAGGGGAAGGCTGATTTCACTTATGTGGATTGAGGTTGGAAATGTGCAAATATTGCTGCGTGGCCTTTCCTTAGTTAGAAGGAACAATCAGGAGCATCCCATCCCTGTCTGTAAAAATTCCCCATAATTTGTATGGGCATATGGATGGCACTGAATTTCTACATCAGCAGTAGGCTGTATGGGATTATCCCACAAGTTAGAGAGATTTCCTCCTGGCTACTTTTATTTATGGGTGCTTATAGCAGCCCAGCTGCTGTGAAGTGCCACAGCAGGATTAATGCAATATGAAAAAAAAACCAAACCAAACCCTGATGTTTCATATGGATTGCAGCTCTATTATTCAGAATGACAGGTATAAAGGTATTTATATCTATACCTGGATAGAGGTAAATTCCAGAGACTGGAATTCCAGGATCATAGAAGCTTGGTACCAGCAAATTCAGACTGAAGAATATGGAGGGGAAAAAAACCCAAAACATTAAGACAAAGTTTAAGTTGCACAGGTCTTTTGTCCAAAATTAGTCAGTTACTGTTGGATCTGTTGCCTAAGGAAACTTAGATATCGAAGACATTCATCTAACTCTAATGGCTGTCAGACATTTATTTCCTGTCATCCTAGCAAAGTTAAAACACTGGTTTACAACAAACCTATTTTTTCCCAGCAATTACTTATTAGGCATGTCACTGCTTTCCCACTACCCTCATGGAGTTACGTCCTCTGTATTACACCACCTGAATGACATCCCATTAGTTCATCTAAGTGAGCATAGTCCAATGAGTACTATAAACTAGATCTCCTGTCTTGGCTACTATTTTCTCTATCCAAGAGGAAATAAGGAATGAATTTTTAACCAATGAGTATTGACCCAGGGCCAAATGCTGTCTACTGTGCCTGAACTTGACCAGGAGCTGCTACAAACACTGCAAAAGGTAACAGGGAGAGAGGCATCCCCCCCCCACCGCTTTTTACTGGGGCTTCTGGCTCTCCAGCTTGCTGAGACTCAACCACCTCCCAAATAAGCGACCACAGAAAATGAAGTTGGAAGGAACTTTGAAAGGTTATTCTGCTTGTCTTCTTTCAGGATTTTCTTGGGTGTTTCTTCACTGCTTCCTCAACCTATGACTGAAACATCTTCTTCAAAGTCCCAAAGAAATCAGCACAAGTTCAGCAGGAAAAGACTAGATGTGAAAGCCTAAATGCCCAGGCTTGGGTATATGTTGTACAATGCACAGCCATTATGTTTTGCTTAGCCTTCACTGTAACAAAACAAGGTTGTTAACAAATTTGGGGATGTGTTGATCTTCATTATATTAAACGAAGCCGAGTCATATTTCATCAAACACACCTTGTTCCTAACCTCAGAGGAAAGCTCTTATGTTTATGTGCTTTAATAGTTCCAAGTCAACTTAATTCATGTTATCCTGCTAGATGTTTCTGTACTATTGTATTAGGCTAATAGTCATTAACGAGACACTGTCTCCTTGACACAAGACCCAGATGCTAGGGAAAATTATTATATACTCACACTAGCAGAGTTTGTAAATCTGACTGCCTCTCAGCCAGGTACTAGAAACAGGAAAAACAAATAGTAAACACAGTTAAGCAACTGTGAATGTTATGTGGTTTTGTACTTCAGGAGCAAATGCACAGCAAACAAGTTTTTTCATAACCACGTGAAGATAAATTACTGAAGTTCCTAAACCATCTCCAGGTTTGTTTTCATTTGGTTTAACTGTAACAGCAATTTTTCTTCTGACAAGGTGATTATGGCTAATTTGCTTTATTTTTGCTTATCATGGTATGGTACAACCATCTGTTTACAGATAATAGTAACAACTAATTAGTCTGTGCAGAATGAGATATTTATGACTCACATAAGGATGCACTGTAGTGAAATACAGGCCTGGTATGACAGGAGAGACCTTGAGAAGTGGAGACACAAGATTGGATGGTAATATAGTGTACAGGCACGGGATGACAAAAGATGGGGCACTGGCTTAGCACTGGAGACCTCATGACTACAAACAGCTCACAATGGACAGTTAAGAAATACAGTGCTGGATCTAGAAAATGCTGGTTTTCAAGGATAACAAAAGAGAACAAAGAGCAAGTATTTAATGTAAGTAAAACACACCATATATAGCAAGTTTGGAAATTGTAGGCCAATGAAGAGCAAGGTATAAAGGTATGTTAGCAAACATATAAAAAGGTCCCCAAGTGGATCCTAGAGTGAGGAAGAAAAAAACATCAGTATCAACATCATATTCCTCCTTGCAAGGGACTCCAGACGCTGGCAACTCACAGTAACACACACACCCCCAGCACCAGACTGAAGCCACCAACCTTAGGACCAGGAGCAGCAATGCAAGGATGGAAGGATGAACCTTCCATCGCTACTCCACATCCTAAGGTTGGTGTCTTCATTCTGGTGCTGGGGGGTATGTTACTGTGACTAACACCTGGAAGGATGAACCTTCCATCAGTAGGAAAAAGGAAAAGTGGATAGAAACTAGGTGGCATTAATATAACAACTTTAACTCTATTTAACTGTAACTATTATTGAGACTTTTTTCTGTACAGAAGTACTCTTTCTTTTTCTGTAATAACTAGATTTGAACTTATAAAGATCATTGGATTTGACTGTTAAGATTTTAATTACTCTAACAATAGAATTCTTGGCTTTATATGTGTGTTTCCTCTTTGCCCACAAACAAGATTTTCAGCTTAGCACAGATGCTAAATTCTCTTATTACCACCCAACTATAGTATAAGACACCAAACTTTTCTGGATTTCCTGCCCCTCCCCTCACCTCTAATGAACCAAATAATTATGAAAACTGTCTCAGCTTCACTGGTGTACATTCTGAGAAACCGTGACAAATTTGCTACAACAGAGTTGAGATGACACTCTAGCCCAGGAATTTTAAGCATGAAAATAGTTATGTTGATATTGTATTTTATTATTTCAGTGACACACTATGAAAAACAATATGCCAAAGAGAAGCTACACAGGAAACCCAAACAGGACTATAAATGCATCTACCACTTTGGAGGGCATCTTTAAGAATTTCTCCTAAATGCCAAAGGTCTGCAGAGATTGGTGAAAAAAACCTTATTTTTAATCTGTACTGATGCTGGCAAGAAATAACTCCATGTGTCTGTAAACACCTATCTTCTTTCCCAAGTACAGAAGCGCGCTCTTCTAGACCAAACCTATGAGAAGTTCTAGACAGTAGACAGCAGGCAACAGTCCAACCGTAGCAAGGGACCTGAGCAAGTCCTGGAATATGCTTCAAAGCCTTGACTTCCAAGAAAGTTCTAATTAACTGGGCCTGAAATTTACTACTAGGACCAGAGATTCATTTTGTGGCACAATGACTGCATTCAGCACACAAAAATGTTTAGGCCCTTATTTCTTTTATCTCTTGCAATACCGTTTTTAAAGCAGCAAGATAGCCTAATGATATAGGTATTTAAAAAAGCAAAAAGAAAAAAAAAACAAACCCCAAAACACAGCAACCTAAGCAACTCCTTAAAGCCTAAGACTTGTTCTTTTTCCATGAACGGCTGGGAGCACAGCTGAACTACGGCTTGGGGCGATGGGAGTGGGCAAGTGTTTGTAAATACTTGATACACAAAACCTTGAGTGTTTTGGGACTGAATTCAGTAAGCCATCTTGGACTAAAAAAAGGAAGAAAGAATTTAAAAGCTGGAACTTTTTTTTCATTTGTCAGGACTGCCCACTGGAACACAAACATATCAGTTATTTATGCAGCTGAAGCTGGAGAAGTTCAAGGTACTGCTTCTTTGTCTGCTTCCTGACTGAACGAGCCTCCTCTCTTGTCTTTGAGATTTCCACTAGGCTTCTAAAAATATGTAAACAAGTATACTACATGTATGTGCACGAGAGCAATATAGGCAGGGCTAGATTTCATTTTGTTTTTATTTAACATTTAAGACTCTGCCTAATTTTGAAAGTGAGAGGAGCTTGGAAAGAGATGCAACACCTGAGGATATTTAACTGCCAGCACACCAGAGCATAAACATGTCAAATAGGTATGAGAAAAGTGCCAAGTCTCACTTTCACACAACCATTAGTGTCTCTGCATTTGATATAAACAGGTTTATTTAATTTCTTTTTATCAAGTTGAGTTGTGAAAACAACTGCTTTGTGGCAAATGTATAAAATGCCCATTAATCCAAAAAGGACTGGCTTTTAGTTTTTTGACAGTCATATTGAGAAGTCAAAATGATGTGGAGACAGACTACAGAGTGTCAAGGAACAGCAAGAGCAGGACTGCTGCCTAAGGGAAGGCAAGTCCAGACCCCAGGATGCCCAAAACACAGGCTGTGCAATGACCTCACACCTATAGCACCAGAGGCAAGCACGGAAAGCAGTGACAGCAACAGGTCCTACTGATAGTTCAGTGATCATCAGGCAAGACATGGTAACAGGCCAGGGATTCCACGTAGCACTTCAGAAATAGGACTAGGGACAGACACCCCTAGGACACAGCTCAGGCAGGAACCAAAGGCACCAGCCTGAGCTTAAATGGAACCCTTGGTCAGAGGACATGTGTGGAAGCCCCAGGTGAGACTGGTCAGGGCAACAATCACCTATTCATGCTCTCTGCATCCTAATGCAGAGAAATATCAATGGATTCTTAAACAGAAGGATTCACCAACTCTGACAAAACTACCACGTTATGGTAAGCGTACTAATTCTAACTCTGCAACAGTTATGCTTCATGTTTCTGTGCAATGTCTGCTTTTTCAGAGCACATAGCCTGGGAAATAAGAACACTAAAGGCTTTAAAAATTCCATACATGTATGTAAAGCCTTGTTTTGATAACACAGGGAGTTCCACTAAAAGCAGTGGGTTTGAGCTTTATCTCCTCCTGCATGACAACGCCATTACACACCCACACTTCCCTGGAGTTTGTATCATGTAGAAACTGCTGCAATCCATCTGACAGAGGACTGTGCAAAGGCTAGAGTTAATTGTTAACATCATTGTTAAATTGTATGGTAGCAGAGAGAATTTCCCCTCAACTATGTATTAATATCCTGCTTGTTAAAAGACATAACAAAGTTTATTTAGTCATAAAGAGGGCTAGCTTATTAAACTATTTCTTTCTGGATAATGCTCAGTGACAGTCATACCACTCAGCAATAATCAACTCCGTAATGTATAACTATGCATAACAGTTAAGTTAATCTCCTTACTTAAACATGTTCTGATTGCATCATCCTTGTTCATGGCTGAGCAATACCTTGCTCCCAAGAATGGCTTAGCTTAAGTTAATAAGCTGAAACAAGTATAATACTTAAGCTCGAAAGAATGATAAATCAGAGCCTGGATGCTTTCAGAGACTCTAGAATCTTAATTGGACTGGAAACTGTAGCAATTAATTTGGCTCAAGAAATACAAAGAAGTACTAGACCACTAGATGAGCAATTTGTATTGACTAAATCCTACTGGTTTTATTGCCTATTCACTTATTGACCTAACAGTTTCTGGTATGCAGTACTTTCCATCTTTTACGATACATTGAATTCAACTCAGCTACTTATATTAATAAAGTAAACACTTACTGTTGTATCAAAGGAGATGCTTGTAAATTTAACTGAGCTATTGTTTGCATCTCGTCAATAATCTGTTGAAGACCTCTTGCAAAAACTTAGAATACACCTAGCTTTATAAATCCAGGTCATCCCATAAAAATCTCCCATGATAATCCAAATGAGGAAAAGATGTTTAAACTGAGACCAGTACGATGTAGGAATCCCATGAAGGTATCACTATCACCGAACTACCAAAGTACAGATGCTTCTGAAATACCACAACTGCACAAAAAACTAAGAACATCCAGTTATCTTTGTAATCAGGGTTTTACCATAACACACAATAAACCACACTGCTGTTCAGAAAGTCTCTACTCTATTGGGTAAATACTCTACTTTTTTAAAAAATACCCATTAATAGAGATAGTCACCACAGTCCAATAAAAATAGTATGTCTCTAACACTGTCTAGATACATATTTATATCATATTCTATTGCAGTCAATAATGTACATTTAAAGTATTCAAAGTATGGATTATGAAAATATGTATTTAAACAGTTCTAAAATGCATATTTACATAATTGACTGTAATTTATCCAGAAAGCTATTGCAAACCTTTGTGTTCACTCTCTAATATTGTAATTTAATATGCATACGAAAAAGTTAGGATTATCAGTCCTGTGCTTCCTAAAGTTTTGGGGCATAACTTTCTATTGACTTCTTTAGAGATAAATTCGAGTCAAAATCTTGAAATGACAAAAAGGTAAAATGAAACAAAGTTGTACTGCATTTCTAATTCTTTCTTGATACCATACTAATTGTTCAGTGAATTCTGATATATACTTTACGTTTTATCTATTCCAAGAAAACAAACTCATTATAAGAACATTCAACATGATCACGAACTTCCTGACTACAAGTAATAAATATGTCGTACAGCTCGGAGCATGCAGACACATCTCCACACTAGACACCTGAATTAGAGCCCAATTCTGCTCTGGGAAGAAACGTTCCTCATACTTTGAGGTATTAGAAAGCTAGCTCACACACACAAACTGTGATTGTCTTGTATGCATCCCCTACTGCATTCATTTTATGTTTATGAAGTCAAGAAAGAAACAGCAGCCACATAAATGGCCTAAAATTGCTTTGTCACTTTCACCTCAACCAAAGTACATACTGCAGTATCTTCTTTTTTTTTTTTCAACAAGTCATCCTTTTGCAAGTATTGTAAGTATTGAGTTTATTAAACCTACTTTTCAATAAATCTACCACGTGATTGCATAAGCCTTCTGTGTGCATTTTGTTTACACTTTCCAGTAACTTAGGATTCCATCACCAACTTCCATTACACCTGCTAGAAGAGTGGATATGTTAAGATAATTTTACGTTTTGTGAAAATCAGCAGAAGGCAGAGTAAGACTACCCTGTACATGCCTTGAGGCATGAAAGGTTAAGCAAACACCGTATTAGACTGCAGAGAATCAAATCTCTCTAAATGTCCCCCAAAACTTGATTGACTTTGACAACAAAGTCAATCAGTCACAAGACATGAGCACAGGAAACCTGGCTTCCTGAGTGCTGGTACTCATGGAATTTACTTTTTTAATGGAAATATTTGCAACAGATAATCAAATTCAATTTAATTACCTACTGTTCAGAATCTCATCACAACTTAAAGTCAGCACACCACCTTCTCCTTCATGTAATTACTAACCAGGCAAATTAGAGGGATGGTGTAAGAATTTGTCATCTAAACAACTTGGGACAATAGGTGCTTGCTACAAATACGAAAGTGGTATACAGATCATAGTATGCTTTGGGTTGGAAGGGATCTTTGAAGATCACCTGGTCCAACGCCCCTGCCATGGGCAGGGACGTCTTTCACTAGATCAGGTTGCTCTAAGACACATCCAACCTGACCTTGAATACCTTCCAATGACGGGGCATCCACAACTACTCTGAGAAACCCGTTCCAGCACCTCATCACCCTCACCGTAAAAAATTTCTTCCTTATGTCCAACCTAAATCTACCCTCTTTCAGTTTAAAATCATTGCTCCTTGTCCTGTCAATACAGGCCTTGGTAAAAGAAGTCTTTCTCCATCTTTCTTATAAGTCCCCTTTATATATTGAAAGGCCGCAATAAGGTCCCCCTGGAGCCTTCTCTTCTCCAGGCTGAACAACCCCAAATCTCTCAGCCTTTCTTCACAGGAGAGGTGTACCTGCCCTCTGACCAGTTTTGTGGCCCTCCTCTGGACCTGCTCTAACAGGTCCATGTCTTTCCTGTGCTGACAGCCCCAGAGCTGAACACAGTACTCCAGGTGGGGTCTCACCAGAGCAGCATAGAGGGGGAGAATCACCTCCCTCGCCCTGCTGGCCACGCTTCTTTTTACGTAGGCCAGGACACGATTGGCATTCTGGGCTGTAAGTGCACATTGCCTGCTCAGGTCCAATTTTTCATCCACCAGTACCCCCAAGTCCTTCTCTGCAGGGCTGCTCTCAAACCATTCATCCCCCAACCTGTACTGATACTGAGGATTGTCCTGACCTAGGTGCAGGGCCTTGCACTTGGCCTTGTTGGCCTTCAAGAGGCTTGCACGGGTCCACTCCTCAAGCCTGTCACGGTCCCTCTGGATGGCATCCCTTCCCTCTAGAGAATCAACTGCACCACTGAGCTTGGTGTTGTCTGCAAACATGCTGAGGGTGCACTCAATCCCACCGTCTATTGTTGTTGATGAAAATATTAAATAGCATTGGTCCCAATGTAGACACCACTTGTTACTGGTTTCAGCTTGGATATTAAGCCATTGACTGTAACTCTTGGGATAAGGATGTTGTGGAGGACATTACCACAGGACCAGGCAAAAGATGAAGCAGCATGCTAAGAGAGAAAGTTCTCACTCAAAGAGACCTATCTGCAGTCCTAAACAACAGGAAGCATACTCCAAAGTGCTGCTTTTAAAATTCTCTCTTTTACTCCCCAGCCCCCTAAACTTATTCCACAGTGAATCGTTTTATCTAAAACTAGGATGTTAGCAAAAAATCAAACATTGCTGAAGCTCTGTACCTAGGTTCAGCAGATGTGCTCGAAGAGTAAATGATTTATCCCACCTAAGACATGCACTGCAAAGCCCAAATAAAGTGGACCACATTTATGTCGGAGCAAGAAAGGTTTAAACCACCTGAATCTGAGTTTCACCTACTTCTAATACTTCTGAGCATATTCAAATGTGAATAAAGTGTTAAATCAAGTTTCAGCTTTAATATGAATGTCACCCACTGGTAAGAAATTTGAACCTCAGAATGTGAAATGAATTACATAACATGATACACAAGGATTTACCAGCAGGAGCTAAGGAGTCTTTATCTGCAGCAGTGTTACAGCCAATAGCTTCCACATCATACGACACTGCTATGGCTAAATAGACCATTTTCCTCAGATTGAGGATGTCCTTCCTGCATGGTACATAGTGTAACTGGATGAAATTAAGAAAGGGAAATGCAGACCAAGCTACATGAAATAACGTATCTTGACAGAAAGTTTCATAGTTCATCAAAAGCTCTTCCAAGGGAAACAGAAGAACCTCCCCCACTTGGGAAAATAAACAAATAGAATTCTTTTTAGCAAAAAACCTGACATGATCACTTCACAGCAGTAACTAGGAATCCCAATTATAGACTCAAGTTTTGGTTGCACCCACTACTGGCAAAAGAAATCATGGGAAAGTAGTTCTTCCTAGAGAGGATATAAATATGCAGATATAAAAAAGCAAGCTAGCTAAATTTGAGTTGAAAGTAATAAAATTTGGCATTTCATATACTTCCTCTCAGTGGTGTTTCTTAAAATAGCGATAAAAGCTTTCTTTAAAGACAATGTCATCATCCATTTGGACTTCAGTGATTTGTAAGTTAACAACTGAACTACAGTTCACTACTATAGGAAATTACTTATGGTACAATCACTGCTAAGAGCCTGATTCTGCAATGAAGGCAAAAAGAATTTTACCATTGATTTCAACAGTCACATGACAGCCCTTAATACTGCAGTTATGTGAAAGAAAATACTACTTTGGTTAAAAAATAAAGACCCACAACCCCTAAAAATCAGCTATAATGAGAAAAGGAAATAATGAGTAATTTGCCTCCTCAGCTTCAGTGGCAACCTTCCTGTTGGAGAAGAACTTCATTTTTTCTCATTTGGGTCCCCTGCTAGACAGAGAGGCCTCGATAAAGTCAGTGTCATTGTTCTTGACACATACAAAATCCTTCATATTTAACCCATTTTAAGGAAAAACTTGATGCAATTCCTGGAGCCAGCTTATAGCTATCCCAATGAAGACTAAACTTAAGGAACCACTACGAAGCTTGTTTTCGAAGATGAACTTAGGATCCTTCTCACACATGCATGCAGACAGACAATGCAGCTAAAAGTGAGAGAGCTTAAGACGAACAGGCCTCAAAATGCCTATGGGCTTATCAAAACCTTTTACAGGGCCATATTCACACTACCAGTCAACCATTCTGACTGGTACCTTGGGCTTCCAGCAGTCAGTCTAACTCTAATAACCAGTTGTCCGATAGGATACTTGTTACCTCAAAGAGAAATATGAGGTAGTTACAAAACTGTTCACGGAGCCTAACATCAGCTGTCAACCATGGGCTTGACTCATCTCTTCTAAAGAATCAGATTGATGCCACAAGTTAAAAGACCAAAACTTTTGAGAAGAATTTGCCTGTCATTTATAAATGCTGAAACTCTGAGGAATCCTCGAGATTCCAAGGAGAGAGGTTTAGGGCACCTACACTTCTGAAAAATGTACCTGTGGGCTAATAAATAACCAGTTACTGGCAGAGACAACAAAGTCAAGAGAACAACTATTACAGCAACCTAATTTGAAAGGAAAACCATATCACACATGCTGAATTTGGAAATGCTGCACTTTCCTTTTGTAAGTGTTTAACATTATGTGATCTAACAGGGGAAAAAAATTTGAATGCAAACCTTGCTTCCCAATACAAGATTAGAGCAATTACTCAAGATTTCTGCAAATGTGGTAACACAATCCACACTATCACTAACGAAATCCACATATGCAACTGAGATAAAAGGAAGTAAACACACTGATGACAGGAAACAGCTGAAATAGCAAAAATTCTAGTCAGAATAATTCTTCAGAACTACAAGTTGATTACAGATACATCACCCTCCTCCCTCAAGTTGAATAACTAAAGGATCGCCCTTTCTTACTTGAGTAACATGCTTTGAAAAATGAAGTTAAAAAATTATTGTATTATGACAATACAATACTCAGTACCTCCCATCATGACTTTCTTGCCAGAGTGTTCTTGCTTACAAATGGCAAGTGAGGAAGCATACATAGCACTTATTGAACTCCATTCAAAAGGTATTTTCCCTTCCCAAATACTGTATTCCTGCTCTTCTTTCAAAAGAATATTTCCATACCGACCTTTCTACCACCACTGCTGAATATCTACGCTCCTAGGCCTACTCCCTCTGCAGTAACCTGCAAAACCATTTGAATTCCATAGGAGTAGGAACAAGTTCTCTCAGAAGTTAAATAACTACAGACTCACCTATTTAGATTTCACCTTTGAAACACTCTAATTTCTTTCTGGCTTGTTTTCCCTTGTTAAAGGGTTTTTTTTTTTTTTTTTCCTTTTCCTTTTCAGGAGGAAGCCAAGCTGTGAATTTTCCTTTAGTCACATCAAGGTTCAGACCATAGAGGCGAATTATAAAATAGAGTTTTCCGAGTTGTAAACATGCCACACAGCACGCCTGTGATACCAAGGCAAAGGCTGCTACGCCAAGCCATTCTCGCCCATTTGTATAACTCGGCCAATTACAGGCAGCCTTTGGGACTCACAGAAAAGAAGCCTTGTTTCTAAGGGGGTTTGCTCATTCTGCAGATTTGTTTTCCCATGGAAATCTCGCGCACATTGGAAGAGGAAATTGGTTTTGTAGCGACACCTTCAAACAGGCTACGAAGCTCTGCAAACCCCGTGTCCTCTGTCGCAAATCTATTAGCTTCCAAGGAGCAATTAAAGCAGAGCTCGAGCACCGGGATGAGGTTCTGCCCCCAGTGACCTTCCCCGACGCGCCGGCTGGCAGGATCCAGTCCGGGAGCGGAGCTCGCTTAGTCCGGGTACCCCTGCAACGGCTGTGGAGCTCCCAGTCCCTACGCCCAAAACACCAGCACCCCACAAGTACCACCAGCACAGCGGGCTCCCGCCTCCCGGCCCCGGCCCCACGGCCCCACCGCGGCCCGCGAGTAAGCAGCCCCCGGCC
>WAAD01041390.1:41586-52944 GCA_013389945.1 Fregata magnificens | reverse complement strand
GCTCTCCTGGCCGAGCCGAGCCGGGCCGGGCCGGGCCGGGCCGCCCCGCGGGGAGCAGCCTCTCGCCCACGCCAGGAAAGGGCATGAGCTCGCAGGGGCTGCTAAGGAGCCGAAGCGCTCTGGTACGCTGCCAGAGAGCTGGGCTTTCCGTCTCCTCCCGAGCGGGAGGAATTTTAACACTTCAGGTTTGGTTCTGGGTGGGGGCACTTTCACGATTCAGTCAAAAAACAGGTTCAGTCCTGACAAACACAGATTGCTGGTCATAAACTTTCCTTTAGCTGTCATCCACCTCCCTGTGTTTTATCTGAATGGGGCAATGGCCTCTTAAAGAGCAATTAGTCTGATTGCTGAGATTCTTTTTCAGTCGTCGCAGCCCAAATCATCACTACAGCGAAAGGACACTATATTCAGATGTCACGTTGCTATTTATCTGTTAGTCTGTTGTTAGGGAAACATCACTAAGTCCAACACACAGAACATTTTGTACTGAAAGAATTTTTAAATAACCCTATGTAATTATTGACAGCAGTGCACTTGTAGGCCATCATTTACATTTTTACACATGAGCACTTTGAGGAAAAGGTACTTTCCAAGGCTTGCAAATAAAGGTACCCTTCCAGAAATTGTCTTAAGACCCTCAAAAGAGCATGAGTATTTTATTTATGAGTAAATTAATATGCATAGATCATGGAAGTTGTTACTATGCTTGTATTGAAACATAAACCAACCATGTATGCGTTAGATGCAGTAAGCTAGCTGCCTTGGCTAGTTTTAAGAAAACTAAATCAGGCATATGTAGCACCTTATCCATCCTCCCAGAGGTCTCAGTTTGGGCCAATTGCTCTAATAATTACTGAACTTCACACATGCAGTTTTGTCTGCTAGTTGTGGAAGTATTGGGGGAAGTCATTTCCCCCTCTGCATTAAATTGTGAGGATTTATTTGTCCTTCTAACTTTTAAAATGAGTAGTTGCTTCCTCCAGTTACCCCATTTCATCAGAATACTACCTAGGCAGAGGTTTATGCATTCTGTGCACCACTGGTGGTCTGCAAAGTTAATGAGAGTTCTTTCTCAAACCTAGTCCACCTATCCTTTTAAGCCACTTACCTGGTCTAGCTACCCAAGATGCCTGTCTGTGTTCCAGGAAATGGATCCCAAGGGTAAACACCTGATGTGGAAAAGGGATGACATACTTTGCTATCTAAGAAGAAATCCTTATTTCATCTCAGTGTTGACGACTAGGAGAACAATTCAGACAATCTCACCTACAGAAAGAAGAGCTTCTTGTGTCAAGAGATTGAGTCAAACGTGAGAAAAGCTGCATAGGACAGCTTTGTAAGAAGCAAGGTGGTGGGTTAATGTCTTCTGACTCATTCTGATAAGGCATGGCAATCTGAGGGTAGCAGGGCACGACAGGATTTGCTAGTCAGACCTAGTAGTAGTATTCTAGTATTATTCTCACAGAAGCTTCATTATTATTCTACAGCTCAGCGTTATTCTGTTCGCTCTGTGCAGACGGGTGTGTGTATATATAGCCTACTTTCAAGAATGGACATTGGAATCTCAACAGACTACACAATAAAAAACATAGGTAATGGAGTTTATACAGCCAGTCCTACAAATAAATATATAAAATATATTACATATGTATCATATATTATATATAGTATATATAATATACAGCATACACAATGTACTGTATATGGTATATATATATTATTGTGTATATATAATATTATACATACGATATAATATAGTATTTATATTATGTATTATGTATTGTATTTAACATATGTTATATTTAACATATATGCTATATATCTTACAGCATATGTTATATATAACAGAACACATATACATGTTGGGCTACGGCTAACAATCAGAAATAAGCTTTTACTTACACAGCACTTCCAAGTTCTGGCAAAAAAACTGCTCACATGCACTCTAGCAATGTTTTTTCTTTCTTTTCATTAGGGTTTATAGACCAATATAAAATTAGTATTCTTATGATTTTTTTAAAGAATAAAATCATATATAATATTAACAAGTTAGTGTAGAATCCCCCAGGAGAAGAAGTAACCTTTGACTTGGTTCTGACTATCAGAACCAAGGAATAACTTTAAAATACACTAAAAAAAGAGAAACTTGCTAAAAAGAATTAAAAAGGTGAGAATAGCACTAAAAACTACGTGAGTTAGAGTTTTTCAGGTAGATAGAAGGCTATGTGAGGACACCACTTTGAGACATAGCAGATCATCTTTACATATTCACATTTCTCAGAAGGGCCTGAGAAATGGCAAAAGGAAGCCAGCATGTCTAGACAGAATGAAAAAGGCAGTTGCTACAAACAAGGGGGAATCTTTTGGTAGGTTAAAGTTGTGTTCAAATGAGTAAATTGTAAAGGATCACAAAATTTGGCGGGTTAAATGTGAAAGCACAACCAGGCAGGCCAAAAAAGAGTTTGAGCATTACTTTGCAAAAAGTGCCAACACTAAAAATAATCCTTTTTTTAAAGGCCAAGAGCAGGAAGAGAATATGCAGGGCCAATATGATATTTTCCTTAAGCCTCCTATGCATTTATAGACTTGAAGGTGATAAACATTTTGGAAATTTTTGAAAATACTTCTGATGAAAATCCAGAAAACTGCAGACTGATAAACCTCGCCTCTGCACGTTGCAAATAGTGGAAACTACAATAATGCAGACAGATTTGGAATATATGATATATTGGGAAGTATGATTTTTGTAAAGGGAAGTCAGGGCTCACAGAACTACTGGAGACCTCCTAAGGAGTCAGCAAGCATGAAGATGAGGGAACACAGCTGATCTTCAGGTTACTTGGATTTCTGAAAACATTCCAGAAGGTTCCTCATCAAAAAATCTTAAATAAATTAAGCCACCATAGAGGGAAAAGAAAAAGTCTTTTTATGGCTAAGAAATGTTAATGGATGTTCGGAGTGGTTGTCACGTCTTGCAGCTCGGGCCCAGGACTCCTCCTGCCCAGCCGCTGGAGCCCAGGCCGGTGCCCGGGGACCCAGGGTCTCTGCCCAGGCAGAGGGACGAGGCTGCCACCTTCCTTTTTGCAGGTTCAGCCAGTAGCAAAGCTAAGCACTTGTCCTAGAGACACACACAGAGACACTCACAGGACACTGACTCGGCTGGTCACACGCACTGCCACAGATGAGGCACTGCCTTCAACAGTACCTGCATACAGGACCCCCATTTAACACAAGCACAGGCAGCCACATTCCCTCCTCCTCTTGGGCTGGCAGAGACAAAAGGTCACTAGTGCAGGCACACACACACGAGACTCTCTGGGTGCACAAGCACACGCACATTTGTGGCCCCTCTGTTTGCCCAGTACCCCTGCCTGGATCCCAGCCCTCTTACCTGCCTCGGGGGCCGCCTACTTGCTGGCTGGTCCATCTTGATGCTTGGGGCAAACGCGCAGCACTCACACTAATCCCACAGGCACTCCACACTCACAGGTCTCCCTGGATAACAGCATGGATCCTTGCCTGCCTGATACCCCCGCCTGCACCCAGCGTGTCCTACTCACCGGCAAGTCCAGCTCGAAGTTTGCCAGCAAATGAGACACGCACACCCACTTTGGGGAAGATACTGGCACTCACCACCCTCAGCAGCCAGCATCAGGCACACGAGCTGTGACCCGTGGTCCTGCTCCAGTTGCTGGCGCTGAGCCCTTCACTTGCCTCACCCACACCGGTCCCTCACAGTAGCAGGCTTTCGGGACACACGCTGTTCCTGCCTCAGCAGCTGGCAGCCGAGACCTCCACCCGCTCCAACAGCTGACACTGAGACCTGACTGGCTCCAGTAGCTGGCACCACAGGCGGGGGCGCCCACATTCTCAGTCTGACTCCATTTGCTGGTACCAAATCCACTCACGCAGGACCCTCAGTAGCTGGCACTTCATCCTTACCACACACGTACACATGGGATAGATAGTGAGATTACAAAGACAGATAGTTAACAGAAGATTTAATAAGACGAGAGGATTTAATAAGAAGACTGTGGCGATGAGGTGCTGGGCTCAGTCAGACAAGCGTACTGACTGCCCTCTTCTACACGACTGGTCCATTTTATACCCCATTCTGTCTACTCCTCCTTTGTTCCTCCAGATGCCCTTCCCCTGCACATTCCTTCATTAGTTTGCATAGCTCCATGGATCCCTTTCCAACATTCTGGACACTCAGGTTTGCATCCTTCTCAGTTGCAAAGTCCCAGTTTGCCTGCAGTTTATTGAGAGCCAGTTTGTTTCTTTGTCGCTGTTAACGTTTGCCTGTCAAGTTTGTGCCTCCATATTTTGTTTATGGCTTCCCACTTTTTCTTGGTATCCCATCTGACAAGACCTTTGATCAGATATCTTACTGAAATGAACACTCCCTCATCAGTTAGTGTGACTGACGGGTTTGTGTCTCATCGTTGCCTCCCTTACCATTTGTCAGTCAGGTCTGTGTCTCTTTATGTTCTTGTTTATGGCTTCCTCCTTTTCTTGTTCTCCCTTTTTGCATTGAAAAGGTTCTTGACCAGATACCCTTAAAGGAGCAGACACTTTCCTTCCACATTCCCTTACAAAAATATTTTTTAAAAATTTCAAGACTAAACAAAAATTTGTTACAGTAGTGGGGTCACCCATGGATTCTCAAAGACTTATGTGTCAGGACTTTTGCTGTTCCATGTATTCATCAATGATATGAAAAAGGAGAGGAACACTGAAGTGGAAAATTTTGCTGCCAATAGTAAGTTATTTATGGGACTGAAAGAATTTTGGATAAGCTCAGGGTAGATAAATGTAAAATGATACAGACAAGGGGTGCAGAGAAATAATTATATACAAAGACGAGCTTTGAGTTGACCATTACATCCCAGGAATCGTATTTTGTTATCATAGATAATATATGAAAATTTTCATTTCAGTGTTCAGAGGTAGTCAAAAAAGAGTACCAGAAAATAACAGAAAAAGAGAACAGAACTTATAGTCTCCCATCTTTACACAAGAACATGAGCCACTTTATGATTCTGATAATTTTGCCACAAAACCAAGACATTGTAGAAAGTACCCAAAGAGAATTATGCAGCTTGGAAAAGAAATAGCTAAGGGAACATCAAGACATTTTTCTCTTAAATCATTGACACAAAGAGGGTGACTAGTGACTGACGGTTCACTGCCTCTTCCAATTCAAGCAGTAGGGACAACAAATGAAGCTGGCAAATGTCAGGTTGAAAACAAGCAAACCAAAGTGGTTCTTCATAACGTAAGAAACTAAGCTGTCGTTCCCAACACATTCAAAAAGCAACTGGTCAAGTTAATGGAAGAGACATCCATGAAGTGTTATTAAATACAAAGGCATCACCTCCAGATCAGGAAACTTCTAAATTGGAAAATTTTTTGAGGGTAGAAAAAAAATTTAAAAAAATATCACTACATTATTGGTAAATACTCTGTTCTTGAACCCTTCCCTAAGCATTCTTCACTGCAACTGTCATAAACAGGATACCATACTAGATGGACCTTTGATCTGACCTAGTACACGACTTGTTACTTTCGTGGCAAAATGTTTTAGCTAGCAGTGTCTCAAAGGGCCTAGCTGTTTGTCATATGCAAGTTAGATGAAAATCTCAACCTTCACCTTCTTGTGCTCATATTCTCACTCCCATTATTATTCTTCCAGGATCTCCAACACAAGATTTCTCTCTTTTTTTACTTTTTCACTGCACATGCCTCAACAGGGCTATAATCTCAGCTAGTCTTTCTGAACTCTACCTTATGCAATTCAACAACAGCAACAGCTGTGATCATTATTGAATTCTGTCTTGCGGGCACAAGTTCTGTCAGCTGTTATGGAAATTGAACTCTTGTGATTTAAGGCGGAATTTACTTTGTGTTTTGTCATTTGCTGCACTTGCTAAAAATAATTATACAGGTTTTACTATAAAATTAATGTCTACATTGTATCTTACATCAATACTCATTCACATGGTTAAGTTCTTGTACGCTATTAAATGTTAGCATTGGTATGGCCTGGCATAGCCACAACTGATATTTTACAATATAAATGTCTATTAAAATCTGGCCTACAAAGGTCTTTCTGCAGCTCCCCCTACTGTCACTGTGCGGTTAGAACTCCGCTTATGGGGAGCTTCACGTTAAATTAAAGCAGTTTTGCCAGAGCCACACACACCTCTGACATAACGCTTTTTTTATGACTTTACCGTTCCGGTATCCAACCTACAAGCGTTAAATACGTTTGAGAGATGCGTTCACTGCAACTGGGCATTTATTAATATATGATTCTAGAAGGAGAAATGTACCAAACAACAAAGCTTTAAGATTTTTTTAGCTGCTAAAGTTACTGCTGCAGCATACTTCAATATGACGCTAAAGTTGATTTAGTGGTAAAATGTCCTAGATGCTTCCTTTACACATAGATAGGCCTTTCCTCACTCTGTTTTTTAAAATTTTTAATGATTAACTTGATTTCACACAAATGAAAGCCATGGTTGTCTAAGTAAGTACTTGTTTCTTAAAGTAGTTAGTCCTGAAAAATTCTAAAGTGAATTTCAACATACTTTGGAAAAAATCAGGACAGGTGATCTTTATTCTAAGATATGGTTCAGAAGTTCTCTCCTGAGCTTTCCACTGACCTTCTGTGTCTTCAGAAAGTCATACAGGCCAAAATTAATGCAAGATGCAACTGAATGTTTTTTATTTGTTCTCAAGCCCTGTGTATCTGTCCCTTCTTTTTCTTTATAGTTCATGTTAGATAGTTACATAAATGTAACTCAGTATATTTTTATGACATTAAGGAAAAAAATATTTGATGTGCTTACATACAATAGTCAAATTAAAAGCCTCCAAGACTTTGAACAGATATGGCTTTGTAATTAAAAAAATTGAAAATTTGAACTGATGTTTGTGGCACCCAGGAATCAAACCAGCTAAAAATACACTTGAAAATATTTTAATTCAAGCATCACATTATCTTCATTTTCAGATAATTCAAAGGTTCCCATATAGGTGTTTTCCTTCCCTCCCCCCCCCCCCAATAAATTTATTGCTTTAAAGACCATGAAAAAGCTACAAAAAAACTCCTAAGACAAACTGCAAAAATTACATGAGCTTGCAACAGAAGTTTAGGAAAAAAACGTTGGGGTTAAGATGTTTTAAGTTACTATTGTAGCAGGCATCAAAGAAAAACACACCTGGAGTACTGTGTGCCGTTCTGGTCACTGCTATTCAAAAAATATGTGGACAGGCTGGAGGGGTTCCAGAGAAGGGCCACCAAGATGATCAAGGGTCTGGGAAGCCTGCCATATGAGGATAGGGTGAGGGAACTGGGTTTGTTCAGCCTTGAGAAAAGGAGGCTTAGAGGTGATCTCATCACCAGGTATCAGTACTTGAAGGGAAGTTACCAAGAAGATGGAGACTCCCTTTTTACAAGGAGCCACATGGAGTGGGTATAAGTTACTCTTAGGGAGATTCCAATTGGACACGAGAGGGAAATTTTTCACAATGAGAACAGTCAACCATTGGAATAATCTCCCCAGGGAAATGGTCGACTCCACTACACTGGATACTTTTATGACTCAGGTGGACAGGGTGCTGGGCCATCTTGTCTAGACTGTGCTCTTGCCTAGAAAGGTTGGACCAGATGATCCTTGAGGTCCCTTCCAACCTGGTGTTCTATGATTCTACGAACAACAAAAAATATTTCATAATTTTATTAAGAAGAAGTTGCCATGCTTGTTGCATTGCACTACATTGAAAAGGATTCTACTTTGTAGATCATGAATTCAGGACCTACACACTAAATTTTACAATGTTTGTTTACTGCAGTAGCTTCAGTAACTTGCATTACATGAATCACTACAGAAAATTCAAGTTGCTCTCTATTTCTAAAATGAAGGTTCATTAGCAAATGCTAAAGTACAGTTTGTTGTTAACAGTTAAAAAAATAAACTGTAAAACATTTATTACTACTACTAAAAAAATAACACTTCAGCCTAGAATACAGATGCTAACTTTAAGGAATGAGCTGTATTGTGTAATGTAATATTCTTACTGTGTTTACTTGCTAACTTATACATTCAAGCAATAAGCATCATGTATTCTGTTAGTTTGTATAAAAGAGAGTATTCTAGGTTAATAATGCAATAAACTGTGCAGTATAAAATTTTTACCATAGTAAAAGTGATCAGAGGAATAATAAGAAATATGACAGAGTAGTAAGGGTTTGAGAAGATAAAAAGAAAAGACATGCTGCATTTCTTGCTTTTGTGAAGAATGCTAAAAATGCTAGATACACCTAAAAGAGACTTCTATCTGTTGTCACTCCTTATGTAAATAATTTTGAACCTCAAAGTCCAAGTGGTTCAGGCTTTGACAGATAACCTTGCCATCTTTCATATCCCTCTCTTCCGAAATACTTAGTGGACGCAGACCACTGGGTGGAGGTTGCCTGTGCTTTGAATTTTCCCCTCCAGACTGGCTTGGTAAAAACTCTGTTGACAAGACGTTGCCAAAAAATTTCTCATTCATCTACCCAAGAAGGAGATGTGAAGAGAGGCAGTGAGAAAATGATTCGAGGGAGTGGAGAAAGGTGAGCAAGGGTATAGCTTCATAACTGCAAGCTGCATTAACCAGTGACCTTGATCAAGAGTTGGTTCTAGTACCTTACCCCAGTTGCTCCTGTCATTTAGCAGAAATCTCCTTGAATACCTGTGTCTTGGCTCCATGCACTCCTTCCTTCCTTTTTCTGGAACTTCTTCTGTTCTTTAACCTCTACAACACTGCAGAAAATCACAGATAGTTAGCAGCTTTTTAATACAGAAGCTTGCTTCCAGAAAGTACACACCTGTCTTCAGAGGCAAGTAGCAAATTTCACATGCAAAGATGCTTCTAGCGTAAGACAAATGTGGAGAACAGCAAATGTTAAGGTGTATTCCTGACTCAATTTCCTCAGTTGGACAGTTTCAGACAACTGCCTTCTCAGGCTGTGTCTACATGAACAGTTTTGTTCAGGTAAGGAGTGTAGTTCTGAGGTGAATCTCCCAGTTGTCCCCACTTACTGTGCCGTACTTGATTCACAGAGATTTCAAAGAACATTAACTGAATTTTGGATGAAACTAACTGGAAGACATGATCTAGGAGTGCATCTAACGTGCTCCAGTCTCTTACTAGGGGGTATTCCATCTAGCCCAAAGCAAAACCCCTCCAAAATGCTTATCAGGTCTAGAATTCAATCATTTCACTCTACACATCCAACAGTATTGGTCCGCGTTACTCCCTAATGTCAACATTCCTTCGGTGTACTGATTTATTCAGTCTCTCAGCCTTAGGGATGTCCTCAACCCCCTTCCAAGCTGTCTCTTCGCCTCAGTGCAAAAAAGAGCTTATTTTCTTACTGAAGCGTTATGGATCCTAATCTCAAAGGCACCTGGAAATAATGTCTCAATTCTGAGCACTGTAGTATTTAAATCCCTTCCTGCAGCTAGTAAATATGCTCAGCGTGTAACACCCTTACAGGTGTTGAGGCACCTGGCTCAGTCACCTGGAGTTGCTTGTTACCTCTGCGAGTGTATATTACCTCTGACATCAGCTTTTCGTACACATTCTGAACCCATCTACCCATCTTTAGAATTTTGTTGTGTGTGTAATCCTAGTTAGAATACACATAGTAAAATCCATGCTGCATATCTAAAATTAAACTTTTAAAACATTAAAATGAGATGAATATATTTCCTTATGTATCATCACAACAGGGCTGTTGTGATGATAAATCAGCTGAGGAATACAGAGATACTATGTATACACAAACCATACAAATAATAGATAAATAATATATGAACAGAAAATGGACTGCTCAGTAATTAAACTCCCATACCATATTCAGAAACATGACCTATGGAACAGAACCTTATATAAAATGGAACACAAAATGCAGACTTGAGTGCCGATATTTAAAAGCCCTACAGCCATACAACCCAGTGGTATGGTGTACTTGAAACTAGATTTTGAACAGGAAGAACATACAAAAATCTTCATGAAATACTTGAGTAACATAAAGTTATAAATTATGCTTATGCCTTTTACTCAACTACCCTTAAAGTACAGGAAAAAAAATCCACTGATATTGGAGTGAAAAATCAGTAGCCTGTGCACTAATTCAGAGCTGCTTACATGCCTCCATTCGGTAAACACCTGGAGTCATGTCAGTCTAAAGCCTATACAACACTACAATCAGCTTCTTTTTAATCAGTTGATATATACTTGCCAAAAAAACGCTCTTACATGGCTAGCTTGCTATTGAAGTGTTTCTTTGGTATTAAGTACAAAATCAATACTCTCAACCGTCAGAAAGAAAACAAATGAAGAACCAAACATATCAAGGCAATAATAGTGCTAAGAATATTTGGGACACCTTACTTTCAATTGTTATGCAAAATAAAATGTTATTCAAAATCCAGCTTCCAGAAAAGTGCTTTATGTTTTGGTAATTCTGTTAAAATTTCATACCAAAAAAAGTCGTTCACAGATAAATCAAAGCAGCTATTTGTCTTGAAAGAGTTATTTTAATAAAACCCTAAATAACACTGCTTTACGACACCGAAGCAGTAATATTCGAGAGAGAGAATTTACAAAATCAATGCTTTTGCTTTAACATACAGTCAGAATTCAGAGCAGTTGTAAGCACATTTTACATAACTAGCCACACAGTATACATCACTATGATATCTCAAATTAAGGATGGTATTAAAGTTCCTATTTGTATGAAAATCAAAATTTTAAAGCCTAGCTATGCCAATAGATTGTGTTCTTCTCTAGGTATGAGTCTAGAAGCTCTTGGAAAGAGACCAGGCACATACCGCGTTTCGTGCACAGAAGAGAGAACTGCGACAGAGCAGAGCGCAGCAGGGCTTGGGGTGCACGGGGCCCACGCGCCGGCCACAGTCGCGCCCCGCTTCCTGGTACACCTCCGAAACACGAGTTTATCATTCCCTGAGGGGCAAAAATACACTAAAGCAGGTCACAGGAACTTTTCTGCTGACAGGGAAAAGATGTAGGTGGTTGGACGCAGCCCAGGAGGCTTGGTACACAAAGGGCAGAGTGGCTACGTCTTAGGCAAACTTCCTTTTCTGCAGCGCACGGCCCGCTGCGTGGGCTGCCTTGCTGGGGAAGGGTCAAAGACCTCTGCCCGCCACGAACAGGCCCGTGCCTTCCCCAGGTTTTGGGGAGCGAGCAGTAAATGAAATGAACAAACTCCCCTCCAGCTGGACGGGGGGGCCGCCCGGGACCCGGCCCGCCCAGCCCGGCCGCGCAGGACCGGGCTCTCCA
>WAAD01041390.1:23617-34425 GCA_013389945.1 Fregata magnificens | reverse complement strand
CAACTTAGCCCATTTTGGTTTGTGAATAAACAGTGACATTTACTGGAAGTCAGGGAATAGCTAATGAGATACAGTCAATAAGCAAATAGAAGATAATTAGTTGGAAAATTGTCCCTATCCTAAGTCGCTTACCAAAAATTAATACCTTTTATTTCCCTTTCAAGAGGGGATGTAGGCATTTAAGAAAAACACAAGGTTTGTATAAGGAGAAACTCAACTTGGATGGGAATTAAACTCTATTTGTGATTGTAAATATTATGTAAGCAGTACTTGTAACATACGAAGAAGTAAAGATTCATGTGCAATGCATTAAAATCTGAACAACTAAGCCTCATAAAACAAAGAACACAGTAAACAAAATGTTACTCAGTGCTCTTATTTTCGAGATTTTAAAGATCCTCAGCTTTCACATCAGAGTTTCTGAAGCCTGAGGAAGTAATGACTTAAGGGTTACAGAACAGTTCTGTTTGATTAAAAGAAAACTTTATGTATTATTATGGATTTATATAGAAAATTAACCCATATATATTTGGATTCTTGCTCAGACACCTGTTGTGGGGTTTTTTGGGTTGAGTTGTTTTGGTGTTTTTTTTTTTTTATTTAATGTTTCGGGTTTTACCATGCAGTTCACTTTAAACCTTCTAGAGATCAGTTTGAGGCACATAGTCAGCAATAATTTGTGGTTGCCTAAAAATAGAACTTTTATTCCTCAAGATTTTGCATTTTATTTTCTTTTAGGCTTACTGTGTAACAGAGCCTGGAGCAGGGTCTGATGTGGCTGGTATAAAAACAAAGGCTGAGAAGAAAGGAGATGAATATGTTATTAACGGTCAGAAGATGTGGATCACAAATGGTGGGAAAGCAAACTGGTGTGTTAACTGTTAACTCATATTTTCTTTTGTTATGCTATATAGTGGCTTCCCCCCTGTCTGCCCCCAAAGTTAAATTCTTTAAAGATCCGTTATAAATCTGAATGTTCATTGTGTTTCAACACACTACACTTCAATCTCTGACCAGTTTATCAGGATACTATGTAGTAGAATGTAGTCTCAGTGCTGTGCAAAGGCTAAAAAGGACAATGAGCGATGACATGATGACAACTCGCTCAAGAAGGCCTCTCTAATCTTACTGCTATCAAACAAAATTAATTCTGCTTTTTCTTCAGGGCAGGACAGCCACAGTATGGTTTAACTTGCAAACTACTCAAGAGGCTCACACTACTAGCTACCTTGCTTTGTAGTTGTGGTGATTGAGATCAGTTGCTTCTGATTCTACTAGAAACACCTCTCACTTTTAGTGAAGCTAGAAACACTGCTGGGTTGTGGTGTTACATTTTATTTTCTGAAGGGAAGACATTTTCCAGCTGTCAAAGAATCCAGATATTGCTGTGGTGTCTATGGAGCGTGCTTTACAATATATACCTCTTTCATCATGTCTCACATCCCACTGATTCGCAACACACAAATTCTTCTTAATTCAAGTGGAAAAACTTTTACACATTTATCCAAGAGCTGAATTTTCTAGTTGTTTCCTTGTTCAAGGCAGATCCATCAAAGACAATCTACCAGATCTCTTTTGACATTACTGAACACCATAAATGTGATTTACAGCTGTTTAATTTCTAAGAGAAATACTTATTTACAACTTATACTTAGAAGAATAAGATCAAGATCTTTGAAATCAGGTGATAACATTTTGCATGCAAGAATGTATTTCCTAAGCATTAATTTTTATGTACGTGCTGTGAATAGGTTTCTTTTGTACTATTCATGAAGCTGATAATATCATAAACACGATACATGGAAAAGGTGGACAATCTTTGCATGTTGATCTGAAGTAATTTTATTAAATTTTATGAAATCTTGAATCTTGGAAACTTCCTCTCTCGCTCCCTCTCAGTTTCTTTTTGTTAAGTTGTTAACTTACAGATAGAATTTATTATATGGTAGAAATGCGCATAAAAACATTTAAAATGTTAGCTAAAAACGTATCTGGTTGTTAATTGTGAGGATAAACTGCATCCCTCTTCTTTGTTTTACACTAGGTACTTTTTGCTAGCTCGTACCAATCCAGATCCAAAAGCTCCTGCAAGCAAAGCCTTCACTGGATTCATTGTGGAAGCAGATAGCCCTGGAATACAAATTGGAAGAAAGGTGAAGACTGTATCTCTTATTTGACAACCCAGGAATTATTGTTCAATTCTAAACCAATAATGCAACAAATTACCATTAAAGAAAGAAGACTGTTATGCAACTGAACATTTTCATATGGTCACGTACAATGATCTTTTCATTTTCACACCATACAGAAACTATTCATAAGACATACTTAATTATAATTTTATTAATTCAGATAAGGAATTATTCAGAATGGTCTAAAGTAAGATGACTTTGAACAGCTGCAAAAGAATCTTTGAGAACTATTTTATTGACAAGTGCCAGTAAGCGAGAAGTAGCATGCCTTGAAAGGATAAGAAGCAAGTTGGACAATTTTAACCATAAATATGCACACAGTGAGCTTTAATTTTAGTTACTGCTGGTTGAGGAAGATGCCTTGGAGACACTGGTAATAGTTCTCTCTTTCAAAAAAAAAAAAAAAAGGTACTGTTTTAGTAGTAGGCAAAACTGGATGTTGAACATTAGGAAAGGAATCCGAAAACTTGAAAAGCTCGTTTATTTACTTGTAGTACGCCTGTAGTGCCTGCATATTAGATTCTTTACTTTTTCCACTCCCATCTCAAAAGATATAGTTGAACTAGAGAAAGACAAGACTGATTACAGCTACAGAACTGATTTCATGTAAGGAGAAAGTAAACTGCCCAGCTTAGACAAATTAAGGGCATGCTGGTCTGTAACTGCAAAACTAGTATTTGTTGTGCATATGGTAATTTTTAGATGAAGTATTTTAGGGAGAAAAGCATATTTTATGCTTTGAGTAAACTAAAGAATGAAAACGTATTGTACCTTTGAACAATCCAATCTAGTTGCACCTCCGTAAATTTCCCTTTTCAGGAAATGAATATGGGTCAACGCTGCTCAGATACAAGAGGTATTGTCTTCGAAGATGTGAGAGTCCCAAAAGAAAATGTATTAACAGCTGAGGGAGCTGGCTTTAAAATCGCAATGGGAGCTTTTGATAAGACCAGACCACCCGTAAGTATCAGAAATAACTTATTTATAAAATATAGTAGGAATTTCTGATTTTTTTATTCTGTGCTGTATTCAATTCAGGTAGCAGCTGGTGCTGTTGGATTAGCAAAAAGAGCACTTGATGAAGCTACTAGATATGCTTTGGAGAGAAAAACCTTTGGGAAGGCAATTGTTGAGGTAAGTGGGGAGGGAGGGGGGGGAGAGAGAGAGGATATAAATAAAAGCTAAGTTTTCACACCAGATGTACTACTACTGATTTTTCAAGGTTATTCCATGACTTTTTTTGTTCCTTAATTTTTATACCTCTGCCATTTTTGGCTTTCCAAGTATGTAGGTCAGCACCGTTTAAGTAAACTTAGCTATGTGGTAACTTCAGGATTTTTTCTATAAATTACCAATGATAATAGAAAGAAAGAAAGAAAGAAAACTCTGCCCAAAACCCTGAAACTTATGTACTATCAGGACATACTTAAGTTCTTCAGTGTTAATAAACAGGGATTTTCAGGAAGGGAAAAAACCTTTGAGGTATGTGAAACAAGACGCACAGTATTAATACTAATAGCATACACTGCCAATCACACCAGTTACCAGTTTTAAATAAATATGAATAAACAGCCAGGTAAATACCAATCTCATAAATAGTAAAGAACTACTTCATAATTCAGTATTTAATCCCTATGACTAAATGGATTTGAGAATTAAAAACTTCGAAGTCTAATTCAACGTACAATTATGAGACTCTGATCCATATTCTGTAGAACTCCTCTAGTACAATTTACTGAGTTTGTTGAAGAGATCACTGTGTTAAGAAGATTATGTTTTTCTTGGATGTCATAGATTTTTAAGTGGGCAATGTTAACCTAGTTTATTTCTTCATTCATAGCACCAAGCAGTGTCTTTCTTGCTTGCTGAAATGGCAATGAAAGTGGAACTTGCTAGGATGGCTTACCAGAGAGCTGCATGGGAAGTTGATGCTGGTCGCAGGAATACCTACTATGCTTCCATTGCAAAGGCATTTGCTGGTGACATTGCAAACCAAGTAGCTACAGATGCAGTACAGATTTTTGGGGGAAATGGATTTAATACTGAATATCCTGTAGAAAAACTAATGAGAGATGCTAAAATCTACCAGGTAGGTAAAAGAGAGAATGTAATATTTATAGTAATGCATAAATTTTTATATGAAATAAACTAATGGCTATTTATTTCAAATCATGATGTACATATATTAAAAAAGTTCTTAGAATGAAAGCAATAATCCTTCAATTTAAAAAAAGAGTCATTCAAATCAGGCAAATTCTTGCATACAAAATTCATTGCACTGGACCAACAATGCACCTAAGAGAAATAAATTATGTTTGGGGTTGGTTTTTTTTTTTCCCACCAATGTGGTAACTATTTTAAAGTCTTCGGCTCTTAATTTTGAAGCTTTTGAACTCTTAGATTTCTAAAACACCGTAGAAAAAACTGATCAAAATACCAATGCTTGCTTTGGTATTCTATAAGTAGAGATGGTTTATGTATAATGCTGTTCTTGAAAACCTTCAGTGATGGACATCCTCTGACCTTCCATATGTATCCTGGACTGGTGCCTGCCTATAGTTTAGCTTTCCTCTCAGCCTGAACACTAAAGCAGCTTCTTCACCTTTTTCCTCAAAAGCTGTGAGGGTTTTTTTTGTTTGGTTGGGTGTGGGGGTTTTTTGTTTGTTTGTTTGTTTGTTTGTTTTTTTCCTTTCTGTTTCCAGCCTCTTCATCATTTGTTGCTGTGCTCTGAACCTTCTGTTTGAAACTTTGGTATCATAAGATGGGTAGAATACGTTGGTTGAGATATCACCAGCACTGAGTATCATGGAATGATTATCTCACATGTGTTGTATTAACAGAAGTGTGACACAACCTGGAGTGATTAGCCTTTTTTTTTAACAACAAAACCCGCTCATATTTAGTCATGTTTAGCCCATAGTCACCCGTAATCCCGTTTCTTTTTCTGCAGTGTTACTGCCAAGAAATTATTCCATGTCAAGTCATAATTTTTCTATTAGCATATACTATGCTACAGTTCTTTATTCAGCAAGAACATTTAATTGTGTTCAGGAAAACCAGTAATCTTTTTCTTTTCACCTCTTTATGACATTAATAGCAACTAGGTAAAACATATCAAAATAGATGATATCAAGAAATGCATGTGGACCATGACCTGTAATATTAGTTAGCTATAACAGCTGTCATTCTTAATATTCTAGGTAGTTAATATTTCTCTTACAGCTGACTTTAAAATGAAAACTATTATTCTCACTAGCCAAGAATTTCTTTTTCTCTATTTAAGGAATGACAACCACTATTTTTGAATCTAAAGGTTCTTGGAACTAATTGCACTCCTGTAAGTGAGGAAATGAATGATTAATTGAACTTTATTATGATTGGGCTTTTTTCCTGTCAGGTTGCATGCTTTTCTAGAGAAAGATGGTGTGAGGGTTAGAACTTTATTTGAAAGCTGAGATTTGATTTTACAGGATCCCAGTTATTTAGATTTTCCATTATGCCGATCCATCAGAAATGCATGGCTAAGTAGACTTTTTTTTTTAATTGTTCAGATTAATCAGATTTAGTATTAAATTTTTGGTGGTTTTCTGTTCCACTTCATCCCCAAAAGAATTCAGGAAAGGCTTTTGTCTTTACAATTATTTTTTCCATGTCTCTTGATTATACCTTGCACTTCACTGTGGTTTACTGTATTGCTGCCTAATTCCAGATGGTATATGCTTTTGGCCAAACATTTCATGTGCAAAAACTTGATTTTCCAAGGTTTGTTCAACAGATTTGATCTTTTTCAGTATTACACAATTCTAATACTGTGTTTATTGGCAACATTTTTACATGTCCTTACTCTGCTCTAGGTTTCTCTGGGTACAAATCTAGGCTACTTTGGTTGAAACTCTAACTTAGTTTCCTTTCTCGAATTTGGAAAACTTCCCTTCTTTAATTGTCAATGATTCTTGAAACTATTTCCATTGGCTTATAAACTAAAACCTTTCATGTAATTTACTTAAGAAGATTGTGGGTTTTGATGTCTTTACACTTGAGTTCCATGGCTGTCTTCATCAGCAAGTAATTTAGTGCAACAGGAGCAGATTAGTAGATGGCAGGAATAGCTGCTGAGGCCCCTACAACTACACTATAAGCAGTTTGGGCAGGCTGACTTCGTAGCAAGCCTGTTTGGTCCCTTGGACGGTATGTCCCCGATATGCATGTAGTTGTCAGGGTCCAGTTGTAGGCTTGGACCATTATGTCTTCATTAAGGCTTGGTGAGTATTTGGTATATAGAGAAAGCAGAGTTTCCATTTCACTTTGCTCCAAAAGGCACCTAGTATTCACAAAACACAATCTGCTCTGTGAACTGGATCAACATGGGGTAAGCAGCATGTCCTGGTTTTGGCTGGGATAGAGTTAATTTTCTTCCCAGTAGCTGGTATAGTGCTGTGTTTGGGATTCAGTATGAGAATAATGTTGATAACATACTGATGTTTTAGTTGTTGCTAAGTAGTGTTTATACTAGTCAAGGACTTTTCAGCTTCCCATGCTCTGCCAGGTGCACAAGAAGCTGGGAGGGGGCACAGCTGGGACAGCTGACCCCAACTGACCAAAGGGTTATCCCACACCATATGATGTCATGTTCAGTATATAAACTGGGGGGAGTTGGCCGGGGGGGGCAGCAATTGCTGCTCAGGGATGGGCTGGGCATTGGTCAGCGGGTCGTGAGCGGTTGCATCACTTGGTTTTTTTCCCTTGGGTGTGCTCTCTCTCTCTCTGTTTTCCTTTTCATTACAATTTATTGATATTATTTTAATTATTAAACTGTTCTTATCTCAACCCACGAATTTTCTTACTTTTGCCCTTCCAATTCTCTCCCCCAGCCCACTGGGGGGGCGGCGTGAGCGAGCGGCTGTATGGTGGTTAGCTGCCTGCCACGTTAAACCACAACACAGCAGCAGTCAGAGAATTCACTTTGTGAATGAACACTGTCTTCTGAACCAAAAAACTAATGTGAACACAGGTTACAGTGTCTGTATTTTTAAAAAGCTTTGTAAGGTTCTTGGGAAGATGATTCCTGTAAGTGAATGAGAAAGTGAATTTGCATGAATTTGAGCAATTTGCTAAACCAAGTTCTGGCAGAACTGGGAGCTGAAACACTTAAACCCCTAAACTATGTTACTTCAGCCCTCGCATTACATTGCAGTATACCTGCGGAGCATATGGCCTCTCTCGGCATTAGAGCTTCATATATACTTTGTTGTCTATCTTTGACTTTGCCGCCAGCAAACAAATAGAACAGGGGGATGATGCAGACTGTTTCTAGAAGAAAATGCAGGAATACATGATTAAAAAACCAAGCCAAAACAAAACCCAAACAAAACTGTATGGGAGAGAGTACTATTTAAAAAGAAGCAATGGAAATAAATGGATTAAAGAGAACATTTGGTATGACCTTGAAAGGCTAGTCAAAGAAAATACAACACTTTCAGCACAAGTCACCTCCTCCCCTCCACCTATTGTTTTAAATCCTACTTTGTAAAACATAAATTATGTATTTTTCTTCCTCAGATAAGAAATTTTCCTGATCCTTCTTTACCCACCATGTCTATTTATTTTCATGAGAACCTTACTGAGTTTAGATAAGAGCACCTGAGAGAACAAGACTGTCCCTCAATATCTTGTATGTGATTTATTCCATTTAGCCCACTGTAGTTACTCTGTCACACCGGAATTTTCTGTTTTCTCTGTCTTTCTGCACGTCCTAATCCACATTGGATTAGTGCCATGAAGGTTTAAAAGTGTAGATCTGTTAAAACCTTTTAAAAAAACATCAGCTAACATTATTGCAATTCTTCTTTTCAGATTTATGAGGGAACTGCTCAGATTCAAAGGATGATCATAGCTCGTGAACATGTTGGCAAATTTAAGGCTTAAAGAAATGTGTGAAGTGTGTCTGGCGCTGCTGTAGTGTTCTGTGCTCTCATGGAAGAGGATTTTAGTGCATTTCTCCAATAGAATTAAAAAGGCATGGAGGAAAAAAACCCCAACTTACTTCCAGAATCTTTTTATTCTGTACATTATTAAGGACTACTTCTGTTCTCCCTCTCCAGTCCCTCACTTCATTCCTGACTAACAAACCTGGTATTTTCTAAACATTCTGAATTCCAAAGTGATTGGTTGTTCAAACACAAAATGGGCAAGAAATGAGAACCTCACAATGCAATGGTTTCTCACTATAAAATTAGATAGTCAGAATGTTATTTCTGACAGTCATTGCTGCATTCTAATAAATTTTTTTAAGAGAAGTGTGGTTAGTTTTTACTCATTTTGCTTGTCAAGTTACTTATTGTGTTTTGGGTAAGTTGTCCTGTGTCTGAAATACGTTAATAGCTGTACTTCGGTTCCTACTATGCTACTGCCCACAGCAGCTGAATAGCCTTTCCAGTTCAGCAGTATGAAGGCCTGCATTGCTATTGTCTGCATGTGTGTCTGTTCTGAGGATTTAGATACCATCTGTCGTGGTTTAACCGCAGCCAGCGACTAAGCACCACCCAGCTGCTTGCTCACTCCCCCCCTGGTGAGATTGGGGAGAGGATCGGAAGAGTAAAAGTGAGAAAACTTGTGGGCTGAGATAAAGACAGTTTAATAGGTAAAGCAAAAGTTGCGCACACAAGCAAAGCAAAACAAGGAATTAATTCATAACTTCCCATTGGCAGGCAGGTGTTCAGCCATCTCCAGGAAAGCAGGGCTCCATCAGGCATAACAGTTCCTTGGGAAGACAAATGCCATCGCTCCGAACGTCCCTCCCTTCCTCCTCCTTCCCCCAGCTTTATATGCTGAGCATGACATCATATGGTGTGGAATATCCCTTTGGTCAGCTGTCCTGGCTATGTCTCCTCCCACCTTCTTGTGCACCCCCAGCCTACTTGCTGGTGGGGTGGTGTGAGAGGCAGAAAAGGCCTTGACTCTGTAAGCACTGCTCAGCAGTAACTGAAACATCTCTGTATTATCATCACTGTTTCCAGCACAAACTCGAAACACAGCCCCACACTAGCTTCTATGAAGAAAATTATCCCAGCCAAAACCAGCACACTATCCAATAACAACAATATTGGCTTGAGAGAATATGGCCTTTTGCACTGTTACACGCAGTTAAGCAAGTAAATGTTCAATTAGGATGATTCACTTCAAGTGAAAGTGAGTAGCTTTTCCTTAAGAATGATTTACAAGATTGTGTTTATTTCAAATCCAGTATATTTAAATGTATTATTCCATCAGTGTATATACTTAACTATCTTTGCAGCAAGAACAGCTGAGAAGAAGGAGTTGTGACATTTTTTTTTTTTTTCAGCCTTGGCTAGACCCTTCTTGACAGTGCTGGCAGAATGGATGTTCCCTGGACTTCTTGAACAAATACTCAGCACTGGTGAGGCCATACCTGCAGTACTGCATCCAGTTCTAGGCTCCCCAGTACAAGAAACATATGGACTTAACTGGAGGGTGACAGAGGTCCAGCACAGGGCCACAAAGATGATTAAGGGACTGGAGCATCTGTCAGGTGAGGAGAGACTGAGACTCTGGCCTGGACAAGAGAACGCTCAGGGGTAATCTTATATATGTGCATAAATACCTGATGGGATGCAATGAAGAGGAGGAAGCCAGCCTCTCCTCTGTAGTGCCCACTGACAGGACAAGAGGCAATGGGCACAAACTAAACCACATTGAATTCCACTGGAACGCAAGAAAACACTTTTTTTATTGTGAGGGATGTCATACACTGGCAGAGGTTGTGGAGTCTACATCGGTGGAGATATTCAAAACTCAACTGGACACAGTCCTAGACAACCTGCTCTAGCTGACCCTGCTTGGGCAGGTGGGCTGCACTCGATGATCTCAAGAGGTCCCTTCAAACCTCAACAATTCTGTGAATTCATTTGGAATTTCTCACCAAAACGTCCTTGCCTCACTGTGGTCTCTCTCATCCATCATCTGAATTTAGCGCTGGATGGTACAATTACTGTCATCAGGTATCAGTTTTGCAATGCTTATTTCTCAGGTAGGCCACCTGGGAAATTAGTTCTTTAAATAAAGTGTTTAATCACTATAAATCACCAACTTATTTACCTGCAGAAGACCAATAATGCAACATCCTTGAAAAGTATTTGACATACATAAATAATAGACCTTATTTTTGACTGTTCTATGCAAGCCAGCATTATATGTAGTATTCCTTGTATAGAATCAAAATGGTGTTCCTGCCTGGTATGGTTCTGCGAGGAACATGTGCCAGCATCAAATGTTAGTAATCAACAGCATAATCACTCTTGGCAGTTTCAGTTAGGAAGCAAAGGGGGGTTTTTTGAACAAAAGGAGAGTTATCCTCTGTGGCTCAATTCTTGGATTTGCTTTTCCGTAGAACTGAGGTAACAGAAGGAAACTTGAAGCTATCTCTAAATGTTCTCCTGTTTGCTGTGATGCAAGAAAGCGCACAGCTGGAGTTAGTATACTTTAAACTGACTCCCTCACCTGTTCTAAGATAACCTTTAGCTGTGGCAAGCTGGAACGTCTTCATACGCAGGCGGGGCTCGAAGGGCCCCCTCCCGCGGGCCCGCTGCGGTTCCCGGG
>WAAD01041390.1:1925-13516 GCA_013389945.1 Fregata magnificens | reverse complement strand
GGCATTTGTCTAGCTTAGGGAAGAAGAAGCTTTTGTGATAACATTATGGAGAGGCTGGTGGTATGGATTTTCTACTTAGTTGAGAGAGCAATTATGGTTTAGCTGGTCTGTTCTCTCTGGTTGCAAGTGGAAATAATTGAGATTGTCCAGGTAAAATGGCAAATAAAGTTTGTATCTGTCAAGGGTGCTGGACAGATAAAATTAAAAGTTTTATGAGACCTCAGTGCAATTCCTGTAGAACCCTTGGCTGCTTATTTGTCCACAGTCAGGGGGAAGTCTTAGCTGTTTTTATTGCAGCTGACCATGTCTTCTCCTTTCTCCACAATGCATTAAAAACTGAAGTAGCTTTCTATTTCTTTGCAAGCAGATGCATCATTCCCACTTGGGGGAGGGGGTGAAATATCTGTAGTCTGGTCTGTCATTTGGGAAGTGTTTTGGTGTTCTTAAAATGGGAAGGTTGTATTTCGAAGGAGCTCACAGAAAGACTTTTTCCCTTTTCAGAATTCTCTAAGAAAAGGCTAACACTTAAAGTCTTAATGCTTTTCTGGCTTCAAGATTAAACTTGAGCTATTTCTGTCTTGCTGGAAGAGCAACTGTGGAGAGCCTTTCCTCTATATCTAATGCAGGCACCTTTGGAAGAGTTTTTGCATGTTGTGTTAGCGGTCATTTCATATTATTTTTACCTGTCATCCATTATTGAAGCAGGTAGTGCCATAGAAATGTTGACACCTACAGGTTTTTGCTTTGTTCCTGCAGAAACTCATTCCTAACAGACCCTGTTGGGTTTTGGCACTTTTTTTGTGGGTTTTTTGTTTGTTGGTTTTGGGGTTTTTGTTTGTTTGGGGTTTTTTTGGGGGTGGGGTTTTTGGGGTGATTTTTTTTGTTGGGGGTAGGTTTTGGGGGGGTTTTGTGGTTTTTTTTTTTTAAATTAGTTCTAGGTTCTAGTCTTTTGATTTGACATTGTGATTGTATTTCAGGTTTTGAACCACTTGACAATAAGACAGCTCTGTCATTTTTTTTTTAAGTTCCAAGCAGCCAGTTCTCAATAATTTAACTTAGTAGCTGTGCTTCTTAGCTCTTAGTTGTAATTCAGCAGGTTTTTCCTTTTTTACTTGCTTTAAAGAAAATTGCAGAAAGGAGCAGACAACATAGCAGTAGGAATCTGGGTTTCCTTGAACATACAAACTGTTCATCAAGAGGTTGAATCTGTAACTTCATTTGCACACTTCCCATTGGCGACTGTCTCTCCTTCTGGGCCTGCCCATCTGTACAAGGAAATTCTGTCTTGCCATTCCTAAAGTGTACTGTTTATTATTATTCTTATTTTGCTACGCACTTATTTATTTTACCCCTCCTCTAATGGCCAGGTACTCATTCTGGGAAGGAGCAAGTAAACATATGTCTGAGCTTTGACCACACCTGTAATGTGTTGCCAAACCATTGAGGAGCGAGACTTGCTATGCTAGTGTAGTTTGAACCTTCTAGGCTGTGATCAATGATTGGAGATCCTCTATATGGCTATAACATGGTAACTCAGCTTAGTTTACTGCAGTGTAGAACCTTTGCAAATAAGATCAGAAGTTCCACTAATGCAAACAGGATGTACGCTGCACCAGACAGCACAGGTACTTTTGGATAGGATTTTGTAGAATGGCTAATTAACTCCACTGACAGGATGCTTATGTCATTAGACTTTATAGTCTACTGCAGTTATGTTGTGATACATGCCTTTAGGGAAGGTTCATACAGTGAAGGAATACTTGGATGGCAAATAACTGCTCCTGTCTCTTCTGGGTTTTTTCTTCCCTGTATTTTTTCCTTTCAGTTTTCTAGCACAGTAGGTTGCTGCTCCTCTCTCAAGATTTTACAGCACAGCTCTATATTCAGACACCATCAAAGAGCATTATAATGTTGCTGAAGAGCAAATGGGGAATTTATGGAAGTGGTACTTGTAGATGATCAAATTTACTTTTTAAATTTTTATTATCTTTGCTGCTGCTACCCTATGACATTGTGTGCTAGTGGAGACACGTGAGTGCTTCCTGCCGCATTCAGAGTTGAAAATCGTCTTAGTAGCAGACAATTGACAAGCATATCTGAGTAAATCATAGTATTGTAAATGCATGCTGTGGAAACTGTCTTGCCTGTCAGCATGTCAACACAAATGAAAGTTTGTTCAGTTGTGTGGTCTTCTCCAGCCATGGAGATTTGCAGTTCTCTTGCTAGCAAACAAAAGCTTTGTTCCATACAAATAAAAAGCTGATTGACTTTTGGAAACACACAAACTTTTTTCTTCTCCCAGGTGGATCCATTTCACACCTTATTTGGAATTGCTGGACTATCTTTATTAGGAGAAGAAAATATTAAGGCCGTCAATCCTGTCTTTTGTATGCCAGAAGATGTCCTTCGAAGAATAAATGTACAGCCTGAGCTTGTGAGCTAAGCCTCGTAGAGACAAAAGGTTGATATACCCAGTTGCTTTGGTTTTACTGATTTAAGTCATCTCATCTCTGAAACTGTTAGCATATTCTTTGAGATGTGTTTACGTTACAAAAGTAAAGCAATAGCTTTACTGTGGGCTTTGTCACTTCGTAAACTGTATCAGAACAGGCTGGTTCTAATAATCTGAGTGTAACATGTTCTTTGGTTGTATATAAGAGATGTAGAAACATTTCTAATCTGTATCTAAATATATGGGTCTTTCCTTTTTTTTTTTTTTGAATGTTCAAGTCAAAGCAATAGTGAGAATGCTTAATTTTTGTATTCCTGTGATATCAACCATGCTAGCATCTGTCTTTACACAAGCATGTTTTGATGGTGGATCACACAAAGCACTTTAAAAGAATATGGAAAAAAAACCCCAAACAAAATCCTACTTAAGCCATGCACTTAATGCCGCACACTTGTGTATTTAATTCTTCCTGTTCATCTTTGCCATCACTTTTATATACTGAGAAACAAGCTTTTTCTTCTGATAGTAATTGGTACCAGTGAAAACAAAAATTACAGTTCCATTAAGTATATAAATGTTTTCATTTATTGGTGAGTCCCTTAGACAAATTTTGCTGATATTTGAAATAGAGCATACCTTGAGTATGTATATTGAAACTTGCTAACATTAAGCATTCTAGAGAAGGTCTCTATAGGACAGTGACTTTATAGAGTTGATCCTCAATTTGTTGCTGGGTTGAAATCCTGCTTTTGTAGCTTTTAAGACAATAATTGCCAACACATGATTATGGTGTAATTGAGAATAAAACTAGCTGTGGAAAATACTTGTTATCTGAAGGATGAAGCCCTCTCTGTCTTCACAGAAGCCCTAATTGCCTCTTAGTTTACATTTCACACACCCTGGCTGAGATTGAATGGTATTCCAGTTGAAATATACAGTAAAAGGTAATCATGAAGGGGAGGAAGTCTGATAATCTTTGTACTTATGCTTAAGGAAGGTCTACAGTTGTTTCAAACACAGTTTTAAAAGCCAGCTGGTTAGTTTTATCCAGCCTATTTGTGTTAGTAGAGAGTAAGATAGAACTGGACAAAGTAACTTTTTGGTAGACTTTCACTTGTAGAGAATTTCAATGAGAGAATGTGTATTTGAATGCTCAAACATTTTTAATGCATTTTTTTAAGCCTTCTCTACAGGCTGTTAGATAAGGTAAAAACCCCACGCTTTTTACCTGTCCAGTTGCCTGATGAATTCTTTGGTCAAAGCCTGAATTAATTTATTTTTTCAAGGTTTCAAAAAAAGTTACAGTAGACTTTGTGTTGAGTGTGAGGGAGTGAGAGCACTGATCAGGTTTTATCTAACTATAAAGTTTAACAGAAAATTTTAAAATAAGTTTTTCTCATTCCAGGTTACCTTTGCAAGTACCACTTCTTTTCATCTAAGGAAACACTGTTCAGTACATAGGAATTTGCCATTTTTTCCATGTTGTGTAGACAAAATAAAATCCTTTTCAGAATTTCTAGTCCAGTATAGACAGAGACAGCCTGGGAATTAATATGTGGGTGATACTGCATGACAGTGTAGAACATTCAACTGTAGGTTGGAATCTTATTATTATTGGAGTTTTTCTGTGAAGAAGGTCTGGTCAACTTCATTTCTTACGTCTGCTGTGATTTCTAAAGATCTTACCAGATTATAGGTTAAAAAGGGGTGAGTATGTGCGCAAACTAAAAAATTCTTAAGAATATTCTTCCATTCTTTTCGTCAGTTTCTAAAAATATTGTATGTCTAGAAAGAGAGTAATCGCAATTCTTCTTAGACAAACAAAATAACATTTTCTGTTAAATGTACTGTGAAAAAAATTAGTTGCCCAGTATGTCTATGTCAACAGTTATGTCATTTTGGTGCAGAATACATTGTTACCGTCTACCTCTATTTTGTTAAAAGTACTGATAAGATTTTTTTTCTGAGCTTATGTAGTTAGAAACTTTGCAGTAATTAATCTACTGTTCTCAGTCTTGAGTTACAGGTCCTTTATTAAAGGCTTTCAGAAATTTGTACTTTCTAACTTTTTTTCCCATGGAAATCTTTATGTGAAAGATCCTGACATTATCTTAGTACTTGATCTTAAGTACTGTAGTGTAGCTAACATTCCCAGCAATAAATTTTGCAAGATGCTGTATGAGAATTTGCGAAAGAATAATGAATAATTCAGGTATGTAAAATGGTGTGTCTGTAGATATGTTTATTAAAAAAATCTGTGTGTGTGTGGGGGGAAATCAACAGCCATTCTATTACCTTCTAAGAACATGGTCAAGTCCAGAGGTATGTGCTTTATTCCAAAGATGCTTCCTCTCAGTTTTGTTGAGACAGCTTGGTTAGGCAAATTCAGCCTTATGATTTGTGACCATAAGAAAGGAAGGAAGGTGGAAGATGGACATTCCTTTTGTTTCTGCTTTTCTTGCCATACACTTGGATTTCTGTCAGAGAAGAGGAGAAGGTCTAACACCAGCTTCAGGAGTATGAATGCATATGGAAAGTTCAGTGTAGGACTTGAAATTCAGGACAGTGGCAGTAACTGGAATCGGCACCTGCTGTCTTCCATCCTTTGCTCTGCAGTGAAACTGAAGTTTCTAATGCTCAAATTTTTAAAGCTGCCTGACTGACGATGCTCGGTGCTGAGAGCACATGCCTGTTCTGAACTAGGAGGCTGGGTGCAACGCCTTTCAGATGTCAGCTGAGGAGCTGCAACTGATAGAATTCCTATTGTGAAGCTGAATATCCATCAAACTACAAGTGTCCACAAAAAGTTGTGGCCTAGTAAAGGCAGGCTTCAGTTTGGAGTGTTTTTTAACGCAGCTGTATTAAGTTCCACAGGTAAAATGTTGTCTAGTCAAAATGCTAATTGAAACAGTTTTAGTGGGGTATATTACATGCTAAGATACAAAGCAGTGTTACAGTGTTCTAAAACATGCGTTGAAGCACTTGCATTTAAGACAATTCTAGCTTTATGGTTTTTATTGGGATGTTTTGGTATCTACAGCTCTTGAGCGGGGGAAAACAGCTGTGAAGCTCCTGCTAAAACAGCCTCTGAACGTTGAAGAATGAATGTGGGACAAATTATGTTTAAGTGCATTACTCCCATTTTAAAGAGCATACAGACCCTTTCCTTGCGTTCCTGCGTGACCCTGTGTTACCCTGTCTGTAATTGCATCTTTATAACGAAACTTGTTGCATGCCCAGCAACTGTATTTACTATTGTATCATTTACAGCTGTACTATGGTAGCTGCAGCTTTACAATTTTTTTTTTCCTTGAACAACAGAACCCCTCGCGGGGCGGGGCGGGGAGGTGGGGCCCTCTGCCGCGGCCGCAGGCGGGAGCGAGCGCAGCGGCGCCTGGGCCGGTTGCCGCCATCTCGTCGCGAGGCGGAAGCCGCCCGCGGGTAAGCGCTGAGAGGTCGCGCTGTGAGTCTTGTGCTCATGCGCGGCAGGCGGCGGTTGCCGCCATTTTGGGAGGAGGCGGTGCCGGCGGGCGGGCCGCTGTCATTGAGCCTGAGGCGGGGCCTGTTCCGGGCGAGACGGCGATGTTGAAAGAAAGCAGTAAGGCGGACGCCTGCGGGCGGGCAGCCGCCTCAGCTGCCTCGGAGTCCTATACGGGCCGCGGCTCTTCCACGTCGGGGTTGGGCGGGCGAGCGGAGCAGACGCCCCGCTATACCCTTGGGCTGCTGCAGACACCGCGCAGCACGGCGGACAGCACCGGCGACTTTTCCAGCGGCGGTGTGAGGCCGCGTAGCTCCAGCGGGGAAGGCCTTGCTCCCAGCCGGGCTGCCACTGGTAGCAGGGTGAAGCCGCCGGTTCCTGGAAGAGGAGGTGGGGTGCGGCGTTGCCATTTCTGTCCGGGTCTTTATCCCTTTCTTTTATCCTCCTGCCCTCTTTGCTTGGGTCGGGCTTCGAAAGAGCTGTTACAAGCGGTACTTGTACTGAGAAGGGGGCAGCAGCAGCATCTCTTCTTCTTAGCGACCTCTTTTTTTCGTTCACCCCGTCAGAACAGTGGTAGTCGTTCCTCACACTTCTTTAAATAAATCTTTATTATTTTCTTTACGTAAGTTTTTTTAGATAGCAGCATCAGAGTTCCCTGCTGGGGTCAATAAACTGGTTTGAACTGCAATACAATATTTGCTTTACTAGAGACCTGAACCACATTCAGCTGGTTATGGGTTTTGGTTTTGTGTTTGGGTTTGTGTTTGTTTGGGTTTGGGGTTGGTTTTCTTTGTTTGGTTTGGTTTTTTTTGGCCTGGCCTTTGAAAGTTTTAAGTGCTGTTCTCCTTGATGTGTTGTAAGAATGCCTACAATGCGACACCGCTATTTGCTATCCTTTACATAAAGCTGCTGTTAACAGCAGTCTACTGGCACCCCCCTGAGGACAAGATCCCTCAACAGCTCCTGCATACTGAACATGGGTGCATCAAAGAGTTTGTAAGACTTGATCCTACTATCAAAGTCTATCAGAGTTCTGCAGGCAGAAGAAAATGGCTTAATCTGTATTTTATTCAGTGGAAAAACTATGAAAAGAATTGGAAATTCTTTTAACACATGCTGAAGTGCGTTCTGAAGTACATACATATCCATTACGCATGAATTGGAAAGAAGGTAACATGGTTTTGGATAACGTACATGATCAGTCATGAATCCTAAAAAAACCCAAACAACAAACAAACAAAATTTAGAATGCTAATTTGAGTAGGGCATAACTTATTTGTTAAATGTTGGTTTTAAGACATACGTGTAGATGGTTTGGTTCATCGCATCTTTAAAATTACGTTTTTCCTTATGTTACACCAGATTCAGTACACTCTATGGTAGTAGCAAAGTCTCTTCTGCCAAACTTCTGAGTGAACTTATGCAAAAATCTAAGTGAATGCTATTTTTAAAAAATCATCTACGTGCATTGCAATGCTGATTTGTCCACTCTTAAAAAAAAAAATTATAGTCTGAATTACTAATTTTTTTTGTCACAGTTTTGTAAGATTTAAAAAAAGAAACAAAAAAGAACCCCCCAAAAACCTCAGTACTGTAAATATTTTTGTACCAACCATGATAAAATGTCATGCCGTTAAATGGGTCATCTGAGCACAGTACTGAGTATTTTGTCTTGTAGATCAGTTTTTAATGTCATAGAAGGAGCAGAAACATTTGGGTTTGCATGTCTCTGAATACCTGGAATTTTGTAAGTTTTAAGTGGAAAAGCTCTGTTTATATTTTAATTCATTTGTTATCTTAAAAAGCAGTTATCCAAGTTAGATTAAGGTTGTGATGTTTTTAGTCATCTCAAGAGAACTGAAAATAAGTACAATACTTTAAATAATTTATTGAAACTAAAGAATGATCTGAGAAAAAGAGATTTTGCAGGACTTAAAAATGTAGATAAATCTTAAGATCCATGTGTAAAAGAAATTGCAGATAACAAACATGTCCCAGATTATTGTATGATTTCTGAGAGTTGAACCCCACAAATTCAAAGGGAGATCATTCTCAAATAGAGAAGTTTTTAAGCATGGTTCTTTGTTTTCTTTTATTGTCCTTTTTTTAAAAAGAATGCTCAGCTTTAAAAAAAAAATAAAATTTTCATAAACGTGTGCAGTTTCAGATACAGATTTTAAAACTGGCGGGCAAATGCGAGATAGAGTTGACAGCGCATTCTTTCATAAATCTAGAATTCACTAGAATATGAAATTATGCATTGTAAAGTGACTTCTATTGCATTATTTCGGTCCAACAATGTAAACAAATATTTTTATTGATGCTGCAGGTCATGTCATTGTGGAAAATAAACTTATCGATACAAGCTTGTTTTCAAAACAGGCTGGTTTTTGGTTTCATTTTATACTTGTACTACTTTGGAGAGCTTTTATAGAATGACATTAAAGGTTATTGCTTGGGTATCTCTATATCTAGTAAGAAAAATAAAGTTTTCTAAGCTGTATATTTATATATTGCTTTCTGAATAAAAACTGACTCCTATCTTTCTTTTTCAGTTAAATGATATACCATATAATGTGTCTTTTTTCAAAAGCTAATATCCCCCTCACCTCAGGATCATATTTTGGGGACAAAAGTTCTTGTGTAGAAAATGCTAGCACATTGAATCTCACGAGGAGTTCTTCTGTGAGAGGCCTGAATAGCACATGTATAGGAAAAACACCCCTCTCTTCTAGTAGATCTGTTTGCAGAAGCCATACCCCTCTTATGGGATATTCAGGTAAGATTAACAGCTCTTAAAGGAAATAGTCCTACTTACATTTCTAACATTATTTTATTAAACATACTTTATTTTTTAATGTGATACAGTAAGATACTGAAATATATTCAAAACACAAAACATAATGTGTTTTGTACTACAGAGGATGCCTGCCAATGAAAGATGCACCCACAGGAGAAAATACTACTTCAGATACTGAGTAGGTGTTTTGGTATTGCAACCTCTTGTCACTTACTTTGCATTCATATATAAATTATCAATATAGTTAGAATTCAGACTTTTTTCGAATTGTCCAACATTGAATTATTTTTGTGGACATGTTGGTTTGTGTGGTGACTGAACTGAAGAGCCCAAATTTATGCACGTTTCTAATCAGGGTTTCTTTTTAGGCTTGTAATGCATTCTACATCACATATCATGATGTCATTCTCAAGTTTCTTGGTGCAAGTTTCATGCATTTTATGTTGGCATCTTCAAAGGTGTAGAACACTAGTTCTTCAGAAGAATGCTTACACAGTAGCTCATTGAATGTATGTTTTGCAGCGCTTCTTATGGATGAAGTTGTGTTACAGGGTAATGATGCCTTGTGCTATGTTATGTGTACCTGTGTGCTCTGATAGTGCAGAAGTAATGGGATTCAAAGTTAGTTCTTTCACAGTCCATGAAAGAACTCATTATCAGTTCAGTCTTTAGTGTTGTTAAAGTTACTTAATGGTAATTCCCGGAAGCAATTAAATTATTTTAAAATTTATTTTTAAAAAATTATCCCTGGTAAGAATACAGGTTGGCTTTCCACTTGCTACTGGATTGAATTACTGTTTTGCAAAATGTGTAACATGAAGTTTGTAATTTCCTACAGCTGTTGTGATCCACAGTTTTCTTTGTGACTACTCCAGGAATTGGGGAATCAGAGTAACTATGATGTTGAAACCCACCGAGCAGATAGCTCTAGACTTTATGCAACCTAACAAGGAAACAAACGCACACCTTCGGTTTCCTCNACATGGTTTAGTGGTGGACTTGGCAGTGCTAGGTTAATGGTTGGACTGGATGATCTTAAAGGTCTTTTCCAACCTAAACAATTCTATGATTCTATGTTTGTGTGTGTGCATCTGTATACTCGTTTATACTTGTGGTATTGTATGTGACATTCCTTGATGAATCTTTCATTGATCTGTATCTAAGACAGCGTATCCAGAATATCGCATTCTGAAGAACATTGGTTGGTCACTCTAGTGTGACAAACTGAAAAACTAACTATCTTCAAAATAAAATTTGTGTAATTACCATACCTAATCTAAAATACTTATTATCTGCACCTTTTAGTTACTTTCAAAAGAAGAGTTAATATTGTGATCAGCTGCTGATGATGGGCCAGAGGTTGTTCTGAGTAGAAGATTCAGAATAACAATTACATTTTCAGCAGGCCTCAGAGGAAACTTTATGTTGCTGACATCTTGTGGCCTACAGAACATAGGTAGAATAAATGAAGGTTCAGACTCAGTTGTGTACAGCGTCAAAGATTTCGCTCAGGTGGTTGCCAGTTGCAGTTCAAACAGCCTTTTAGTCTTAAGTTCTTAGATAAACTCTGATTCTGATCTTGCCCTTCCAGATTCCTAGTAGGATTAGTTTTGATTCTTGAAGTACAAATTGAGTTTACTCAGAAGACGACAGCAGGCTTGGTGTATTATGGCTTCTCAGCAGGATCAGAGTATTTTGAGAATACTCTTATTCTATTGCTTTTTGAGAGCAAATTCTGTGAAGAACAAGGGAAGGTAATGGTGGAAAAGAATGTAAATAATCACTGTGAAGCAGGTAGAGTTTGTTGGTGTTTCAGATCAGTAAATATGTCTACGCTATCAAAATCCAATACTGTTTGGATGTTTTTGAAAGTGTAAATGGGGCATGCTTTGTATATGCAAGTATTTTTCTTATTTTGAATACTTTAGACTTAATGGTTATTTAATAATGGCATCTATTCTGAACATTTAAGTGAATTCAAGAAGGGTTAAGTGAAGAATCTGTTCAATTCAGCTACTGTAAGGTTTAGTTTGGCTTTCAGCTGAAAGTTAAGATTGAGATCATGAAGGGTTTTTCCAGTTTGTCTGAGAAGTTTTACCAAAGTGTATGTAGCAGCTGCTTTTCATAGTGTGATAATTCAGTATTGCTCAGCAAGTTACACATTTGCTCATTTGAATAGCACAGTCTTACAATCTTTGGTCACAGATTTCCAAACAAAATGTCATTAGTAGCTTCTCCAATAGGCTTTGGAAGAACGTAACACCATTTTGCAAACATGAAACAAAAATTAGCTGAGATACTAAAAGAAGCACTGTGTACATATTTTTGGTCTTTCATAGATTAAAAGAAGTTCATGGCATCACCCCATTAGTTAAATGTCATATTTAGGAAGTACTGTAACTTAGCACTTAAGAGCAGTGCTTCTTAAATAGTGGAGCATAATTTGGTGTGTGGGGACTCTATTACTATTGGTTAAGACATACTGTTGCACAAATCTGTGATGGCAGGCACCCAGAGGGAAGTTGGGGAGAAGTGGGAGGGTTAGCTCATTTTGTCCAACTTGTTATCCCCCCAATTCTGATTGCAGATGATACCTCATCTCTGAGACTATCCTTCTTACTGGCTTACAGCTTAGATTTTAGGCACCAAAACAGTAGTGCTAGAAGACAGTTGGTTTTTAACTTGGTGCTACTTAAAGTTCAGTACTCTATGAAGTGGTGTGGGAGGAGTGAGGTGAAGGAATGCGTCAAAATTTGTCTCCAGTCAACCGTACTGCAATAAGCCATAGTTGAACATAAAATAGCCCCATTTTTGAAATTAGCTATTTGGATCTGAATGACATGAGATTAGGAATCATAGGT
>WAAD01041389.1:7300-26018 GCA_013389945.1 Fregata magnificens | reverse complement strand
GAGCCCCGTACCTGTTGTGTAGGGGCAGCTGGGAATGGCTTCTTAAGCCATTAAAATGCAGTCGTATGCAGTAGCTATGCTATCACTGCCATGTCATTTTAGATAATTATCTCCCTTCTACAAACAACAGCTAATGCAGACCCACTGACGCTTCCCCCTTCTGAACTGATTCTCTTTTCTCCTCTCTTATTGCTTCAGTAACCAAATTAAAATAATTAAAAGCTATACCAGTTGTAGATGCAGTGTAAGACCAGAAATGGGTCTGTTCCCATTGACTTCAGAGAAAATGGGTCATCGGTATGCATGATGCTGGCTCCAGGAATACAAAATTAGGAGGACTTTACATTTCTGTTTTGGTATTTATTTATTTTGTCACACCCAATTAATAAGTAAAGTCAACTGCATAAAGGAAAAATGCATATATCAAAATGGAACACATTGTCATCTGGCTTTTATATTTTCTAAATGAATTCCCTTGAAAATGAAGTATATAATTGAAACAGAAATTATATATTTATTGCTCATAAAAATCTGTCGTGTGCAAGATGTTGAATGTTGAACTACTTAGAGAAATTTACTCCTTTGCATTTTTCACAAGAAGTTCCATTATGGGAACTGATGGATCTTTTCTGGAATCAGGGACATTTGTCTCCGTTCCCAAATGCAGAAGAATGGAAATACGGTATTCTATCATTTTGCTGCCCTTGGTCCAGATCCATTCAATTTTTTTCCTAATGTTTTGGAAACATACAGACATGAAAACCAACGTCTGCCTGGCCCAGCAGGAGATAGTAAAATACTTCACAAACACCAGATGGGATTTTAACAATGTTTGTAAAATATAAAATGCTCGAAGCGTTCTCTGCAAACCTAAAACTGAACACGTTTCATCTCATTACGAGCCTGTTTTTCACCTAGTGATTTCCTCTACATTTTCTGTTAGAAGACTGACACTAACAGACCTCTGATGTTTAAAAGGAAACCCAAAAATCAACCTCTTTGGAAACTAATATTGATACATATGATAAAATACTTGTGTGATGTCACCAGTCTAAATCCTATGTAATCATTGTAATGTGACTGCATGGTCTCAGTGCTGGGAAAAACCATAATGATATTTTTTGTTTCATTCTTCTATTAAATAACTAAAGCTTTTGAGGGTTTTAAGCTATTGTATTATGTTTATGTTTCTAACCATCAGATAACACTTTAAAACTAAAAAAGCAGACTGCCTATCCATCATCACATTGAAAGAAATAATAATGAGTCCCTACTTCTCCAGGATTAGGAATGCTGCTGAACAGAAAATTTTAAGAAATCTACTTTTGCCACAAGATACCAAATTATTTAAACTGAAATTGTTTGGGGGAGATGAGCCAGCTGCACTGAATTTCTTATAAAAAAAGGAAACATTTCAGAAGTATTGAGAAGAATTTACATGATTTTCTAACTAATTTTCTGTTTGATCAGTTTTCCTTTCAAAGCGTTAACTTCACAATGTAAGGCAGTAATAGCTGAAATAATACACCTTAAAAATGGAATTATATATTTAGAAACAACCAAAAAGAACAATTCATGTCAAAGCAATAATTAAGTTCACAACCATTCTGAACTTTCAACATATCGCCCTGACAAGGGACGGACAGAATCATCAAAATCTTGAAAGTCTTCGCAGGAAGGAAAATAATTTTAAACTGTATGAAACAATGAAGTTAATTTACATGCAATATAATGTAATTCTCTAGAAGGAAAACCCATCTATATACAACCAGCCTTGTAGCCTACTTGTTCTCTTGAATCCAAACAGTATTTGAATTAACCGAATATTTTAAAGTATATTGCACAGAAGTATTCTTATTTCCCTTACTAAACATTTCTGCTTATAGGGTACCTGCACTTTCCTGAACAAAGGACACAAAACTCTCATATAATTTGATAATTTTCTGCCTCCATCAGACAATGCAGTTATTCCAAGGCTACATCTGTAGCTAGCATTAATAGGCATAGGTGTGTGCTTTCCTGATCCAGGAGCCCTGGTCTCCCTGACTTGGTAAGCTGCAAAGTCAAACTTTATGGTTTCCTTTTGACAGCAATCATCTCTTGCGTTCTCAGCAGCACAGTGATCTGGGTTTAAGAAAAGGACTCTCTTCTTGGCATGCACTGCAGTTGGAGCCGCCACACTCTCATGGGAAGTGACAGCCAGTGACTCCAGAGAGCGTGGAGTTCCTCCTTCTCGCTTCCTGGCTGAATACTGTGATGCAAATGGCACAGTAGCACTGGCGTTGCTCTAGAAGGCGAGTGGTCAGGGCCTGACCACTGAGTGCAAATACGAGGTTGGCTTTGGATGGGGGAGGCATTCCAAACTCTTGCAACCCAGCAGAACTCAAGTGGGAGAAGGCGGCCCTCTTACCCACCTTGGAGGTACTTCTGCATGGGCCTGGGGGCAACTTCAAGGGCAATCAGGGTCACACTGAAGGAATTTTAGGCAGCACCAGATGTAGGTAATGGTGGAAAATAGCTTTTTTGGCTGCTTCTTCAGGAATTAGGTACCTCATTTCAATGCAGTTTTAGCAATCTTCACGTTCAGCTTAGGGAGCTAATTGGTGGTAATGCAAAATAGCTTAGTTTAGAAAGATTTAATTCCAGAAATGCCTATTGCCATCTGAAGGTACTTAATAGAGTGCGGCAGTCTAGATATTTTTGCATCAGGTTTACCAGATTCTCTCAGTTGCGATTTATATTTATCACTTAATTTTAAAGAGGTGTCAAAGGAATTGTGGCCCCCTAGAATATGCCCCTTTTAGTTGTGACTCTTGGATGACTTTTTGCACAAAAGTGCAGGGTGTCGATTGAAGTAAAGCCACAAATGAGTTATGCATGCTCATCTTTAAATCAGAAGAGTATTAAGTGCCTTTAAGTTTCCCTATCCCTTTGCATTGTAGGCCAGATTTTCATAAGGTGAAGCCTGATAGCCATATATTTTATGAGCCTAACTTTTGCACCAGTAAGTGCCGCAATTGCATCCTCAAACATAGCTTTATTTCAAGAAAACAGATGGATATTTGGGTGACTGAGGGACCAGTGAGGCCTTACTGAATTCAGTGTGAACGTTTCCATCAGCTTCAGTGCGATTTATGTTAACAGTAGAATCACATTTTTATTAAGAAGTGAAAGATTTCTGAAGATCGTTGCATAAAATAAAAAGCAAAAGGATGGAGTCAGATATGTCATAACCTCTGGCTTGCTTTGTAAAAATCCCACACTGAAGATCATCCAAGAAAGAATGATTTCAGGAGAGCCAGTGCTGGTATAACCTTTTCGTTATGCTTTTTGTAAAGTTGCTTGTTCTATTAATTTAGTAGCAGATATTACTACAGCTACTGAAATGCTATGAATTATTAATTAATGATTTTTAGTTTCTTCTCCTGTGGTGTATTATTGCACTTCCTGAGGGTTTTATGTCAAGTGCAGTTTGTGCTTCTTGGTTAAATATTTTTAAAAGAGTAACAATGTCAGGATAAAGAAAAGCCAAAATAAATTCTACTCGTGAAAATTCTATTTTGGTTAAGTAATATATATGCATCACCTACACATTTGACTGAATCCATTTACAGACAAAATCTGCCTTCATAGAAATTTATGTGCAGAAACAAGGGACAAACTTTAAAAGCTGGAACACTTCAGTAGAGATCTTTTTACAAGGGTCCTATAATTTGAGTTACTCAGTTCCACATGTGGCACCCCCTTGAAACCTACAGCAATTGTGAGTGTACAGTCACAGAAGAACTGGGTCCTATGTATTCCTCAGTGAGAAAGATATAAACAGTCAGTGTCCTGAGGGAATTCACAGAATAAAACCTATCTCACTATGCAGTTGTGTACTAAAATACTCCTCTGTAAAGCTGTGGTCTTTCAGTATTTTTACCTCCCAGTGACCTCATAGATTTTGGATCAATTTTATTCAGTTTACAAGTTAAAATATGCTTGTGCGTCCTTTTGTAAATGCCAACCCTCCAAACTAAGCCTGAAATGCAAAAGTCGAGATAGGTTTTCTCAAGTTTATACTCATCAGCACCCCCAGTAAAAGACGCTCCACAGCTGCAGCTCCATTAGAAATGCTATTGTGCAAGACTGACAATAAACTGAGTCACTCTCACTAAATCTGTTGGCTCTCCAGAAAGAGAAAACCAGCTAAAACATACTGGCAAGGGCTATGCCACCTTTGAAAGAGCTGTAAGCACTGTGCACTCCAGCTCCTGTCTGCCTGCTGCTCACACCTGACTGTTGAAGGACAGGCTGCAGGCTGCTTACTAAGGCCTTCCTGGTGGTGCATCAGTTTGTATTTGGGCCTGCACTGGCTTGCTTTCTGTTTGATTTTATGCTTCAGCGTTCCTTACCCTGTGCTTGAGTGCCTTCATGAACGCATGAAACCTGGAGGAGCCCATAACTATAGACCATGAGTCCTGTGGCCCTCTGGGTTACATGAGAACTACCGACTAGGGACTACACTCATCCTTAGAGTCAGCACAGTAAGCTGGCAAAGCTCAGCATAGAGTGGAAGCAAACAACAGGAGGGAAAATGTATCATTTTTAGTGGGCACCTTCATTTTATTCACAGTAATAGTCCTCAGAGTTGCCTACAAGGTGAGGAATGGTCTCTGAATTTCAGTGGGAAATGGGAAGCTGTATCTCCCTTTGCCTCATTTGAAAATGGCTATCTCTATGTTACTTTTGATGCTGCAAGAAAAAAAAGTCAGATTGAAAGAATTTTTTTTTCCAATTTCTTTCCGGCCATAGAAGAAAACTGTCAATTATTTGTGCTAGTGTGTGTGTGTGTCCAGATGCTGCTTTTCAAGTTACACATCTTACCCAAGCTCCATATTATGGCTCCATCCATGTCTAGTGCCTTCAACTGCACGAGGTTCTCATTCCTGTCTTCCCTTTCTCATCCAAGAGAGAGTCTATGAGGCTGAATGAGTCCTGAATTATATTGCTTTTAATGGACCCAAATGCTAACTGCCCTTTCTGCGTTTCAAAATTTACATCTGGAAACAATAGTAAAGCCACTTTCCCTATAAGTAACTTTATCCATGCTACTTACAACTTAAAGAACATTTTCTTTGTATTTCTATTTAAATGATTTGATGAAGAGATCTCTGGCTGATTCTCCTTGTCTTGGCTAAAGGGTGCAGTGCACCCTTTCAACGTCCAAATATGATCTTTCTGTCTTTTCTGGAAAAAAAAAAAGTTTCCCTTTGAAGTTACTGAGGCAAGCCAGTGGTGTTGGTTCACCCGCCTGCTTCCATAAAACCTATTATTCATAAATTGGAACATCTACTTGATGACTGTAAAGGCACAAGCTACAAGCTGGGATTCAGTACATTTCAGCAAACATTCTCCCATGTTATTATCACAGCAGACAAACAAATGTGCAGAAGAAATCATTATAAAAGAATTTATGCTTGTAAAGCAGATATACCTAATATAAAATGAAGTTAGAAGAAAAAAAATAGCTTTCATAGACTATACACTGTATTTTAATGAACTGTGCATGCTTCTCCCAGGACTTTTTAGGCAGCATATGGGAGACTTTTTTCTCTTGCATTTTGTGATAGGATCAAATGGGCTAAAACTCAGATAGAACTGAGAGTAGGGTAATTGTATTCGTATTTTTACATAACTTCTTGAAAATCTAGGCATTCATATCAACAGCATAATCTGTTCTCAAGTATATTGAAAATGTGCTAGAAAATAAAAAGGCTAATAAATCTAATGGCTAAAGCCATGCTCCTTTTTTGGTTTCAGAAAGCAATTTCTATTTAGCAATGGCCTTGATTCTTCAAGTGCATCTGTGCTGTGCCGTACAATCTAATGCATCCACTTGCCTATTCGCACGACTTGAGCTAGCTCAGCTTTGCATTTGTCCTGAAAGACATATCCGCTCTCTCAAAGCCAGTTCAGGTATATCAGTATAGATATACAGAGGCATGTAAACACCCCTGTTCTGTGTCATGATATAGCCCTTGTGAGTCAAAATTTCCACTGACATATTAAAATTAGCAAAATAGAGTATGAACTGAAAGATTGGCCCCTACAGCTATAGAGTTAAGATAACTGTGGAAGGGAATGAGTCCCTGAACTCACATTTGGCTCAATGTGAGCTGACCCTCAACCATTCATAACTACATCCTAGCTCAATTAATAGGGTTTGTTGGGGGTTTTTTTGTGGCAGAAAAAACAAGTCTTGAAACCTCACCCCTCAAATCCCAATATTGTCTGTCATATGTCTCAAAGCCAGACATAAAGGACAGAGAAGTTCCTAATGTGAGGATGCTTTCAAAGCAGGTTTTTTGCTCCATTCATTTGCCTGCATAGAGTTTAGAGTGGTAAATGGTGTCTACTGACAGTGCCTTAATGGGTTGAATGCAAGTGAATTGTGCACAGCTATCTAATAAATGCTATTTATATGGGGCATTTCTAAAGTAATCACATAAAAGCACTAAGTTCTAAAAACCTTCAGTTTATTAAATCTATATATGTATCATACAAAGTCTAACTATATCTGCATTGTTGTCCTGGCAATGCCTACGTGACCGCTGAAACACTGAAGATGCAGATGGTTCACAAACCTGAAGGAATTTTGTCCTGTTTCTGTGTACTACTACTATCATGCCCATTTAAGTATCAAAAGGATAACAAAGTTACAGATGTGTTATTTTAACTAAAATTATTTTAAGTAAATGTACATCATGCTACAAAGCAAATCTAAGAGCAATTGTGATAGGTGTTACAACAGCAACTGGAATGAATGGCAATACCAGCTACACACCTTCCTTCACTCTTCTGATAGGCTCAATTAGAGGCATGTGCCAGTACTACCATTAATCCCTTGGATTACATTGTAGGTTCAGCATTTTCAGCAAGTATCACTGAACAAAACAACCTGTAAAACATACAGCAACTTCAAAGCCAGTTTTGCCAATGACATTTTCAATGCCAGGTCCTCCGGATAAAATAGAGGGGCAACTTGTAAAGAGAATCTCATGAGGCTTTTCCAGGTCATCTCTGCAGCTTCTGATTAAGATTTTTTTCTATTTCCTGAAAAACTGTCTAGTAAATCAAGGGTATTTTGACCAGGGAGGTCTAACTGAGGATATAGGGTCCTCATCAGGACTATCATCATAGAACTACCAGGGTGTTTTTTAACCTTCCTCCTCGTATCTGCTTAAGTTGTAGCTGGGTTCATCACTGCTAACATGTGACTGATTTGGTCACCCTGTTTCTTAAAAATTTCAGACTGTTCCTTCAGAATTGCCCTTTGTATATTGGGCTTTAGTAATTCCAAAAAAAAAGCCCATCTTGAAATACGTCTCATAATAATTCTGGTATCATGTTTGTAAAGGCAGTTTTCCAGAAGATTAGCCGAAAAAGCATAGTCCTCTTTTTGATAGTTACCCTTAACTGAAATCACAACACAGGCCCAAACAAACCTTTCACCTGACATGTTCATGGCAGGATGATGGGAATCTGTTGCGGCAAGTTGATCTCACAACTTTTTCACATATAATTCAAACTCATCAGATAAAAAACAAACTCCATATCCATCCATGGACTAAAGAACTGAGAAAATCACACTGGACACTGGAGTGAGGGAAGAGAAGGAAGTATTCACAAAGGCTAAGGTTAGCCTTCAAAGACCAGACTTGCTAGGCTACTTCCATTGTTGATAGAAGGAGATAAGCTGTACTGGGGGAAAAAATCAAGAATGCCTAGATTATAGCTTCTACTCTGAACCATCTTCTATAGAAGCCTCTCTCTCTTGTGAATATTGTATGTTTCCCTGCTTTTCTCCAGCACTGCAAACTTCTCAATATAACCTATGTACTACTGTTCAGTACTTTGGGGAAGGATGGAGAGTTCACATTCATCCGCTCTCTCTCCCATGCAGTGAATGGTTGTGTCAAGCAGCTCTGTGGTAACTCTTGGTCACAACACAGAGAGGGTGTTAAAAACATTCCCTTTCTTTCATATAGCCTGTGCAGCCTTCCCTCATTGTACAGGCATGCCAGAGACTATTCCCTGAGCCCTCAGCCTAAAAGATAGTGTCCAGGATTCCTTTTGAAATGAGCTGTATGTGGTTTTCCACAGCTTTATTAATAACTATTAGTTGGTACAGGGGACATGCAGCCATTTTCCTTAATGCCTGAGGAGCTCCCTAATCTGCAGCCTTGTACTCTTGCACCTGTATTACACCTCTCCTCTTGCAAAGGCCTGCTAGTATGCAAAGGGTGAAAGTGCAGAAAGTGGATCCAGGACCCTCTTTATACAGGTAGAATGCCATTTGCTACCTTGGAGTATAAAAGGCCTTTCAAGATGAACATGGGGTTAAAGGCTGTATTATACAAACTCTTTTTCATAAGCTGAACCTTTCTCTCACATTTAAGACAGAAACATAGAACAATGTATACTGGAAGGACTTCCAGAGGTTATCTGGTTCAATCTCCAGCTCAAGAACCAACTTCAGATCAGGTTGCTCACAGCCTTATTCAGTTGAGATCTGAAAAGAAATCAAAGGATCTTGAAACAAATTATGCCCCAGAGTCTGGGGACAGCTAAAAAGAAGTGAGAGACGGAATATTAGTTTTCTGTTGTGTTTTACACAGGAGCTAGGATTGGTTAGACTGCATCCTCATTTCTCCACTCCTCCCATCTCTTTTCGTACCTGAAATCGCAGAAAGTGAAAACTTGTTTCTGCCTAGTATTTTCTTTTCTGGTCCATCTGATGCTCTTTCACCATAAAACTATTACTACTTCAGAGCATCTGGGTATTCCAAATGCAAGTTTTATATTGCTGTTGTATTTCAAAGGCTAGATTAAATCTATTTTAATAGCCACTTGATTATATTTTTGCCTCAAAGTGTAATTGTTTAAAATAAACTGCAATCCGTGTCTTCTCAATTCTATTGTCTGGAGCGCCTGCTGAGTGTCCCGGAGAAGGGCTCAGAGCAGCACCAGCAGCCAGGAGAGGGAGCCCACGCTTTTAGCTTGGTCTTGTCTTACTGAAATCGGTGAGCAATGCAAAAAGGCAACAGCAAGTGTACGGCTTCCGTACAGATAAACTCAACTGTTGATAAGCGATGGCAGCCACGTCACTTTTTAATTCAATCTATCTTTTGGGTGTGCGTGCTTTTGGCAAGACAATAAATAAAATCCACACCTTCCAGTAATAAGCAGTAAAAAAATTATTTGGTGTGAATACACAAATGCATGGGAATCCATTCAACTTCTTCACAGATCAGCTTGTAGATACAGTTGGAATCTTTTAATTAACCCTTGGCTTCATATGCCTTTTTGTCTGTTACTACTTTTTCAAAAGTCAAAATAATGTCTTCATCTACTGCTTCACCTTCTTCAGTTCCACCCCGGCTTTAGACTCCAGCCTTGCAAACAAATATATGCACTAACTTTGTCCATATGAAGAGTCCCAAATAAGTTGTGCTACGTACAAGAAATACATTTATAATACATACCTGTGACTTTTCCAAAGAGTAGTTTGTCCTTTTAACGTCTTACTGAAATCTAATTGTTTGGGTCATTTGGGTTTTTTTTTCAAATAGCTCTGTTATAACTCATGCTAATTACTCTCTGTGTGAAAGATTAATAAAAGGTACCATATTTTTCATGTGTTATGGGTTATGTTTTTACAGAAATTTCTCTGAACAGTTGCAATTCACCTGAACACAATTCTAAACCTGTTAGGTTGTACTCTGGCAAGCTGCTGAGGTAGAAATAGGAAGACTAGCCTTGCACGCTAAATGCAATGGAACTACCACAAAAGCATCTATTATTTGGACAGACCACAGCAAATAATAAGCTGTATTTGAGAAACATCTACGTACCTGATAATACATTTGCTTTGTATCTATCAACCCACAGCAACACTAAGAGATGAAATAGTTTAGTCTCACCAGATTACTCCGAACTTCTACACCTCAAGATAACTTAATGATAAAATTAACTTAAATTTAATGCTGTCTCTCAGATACATATTCTCAAGAAATATAAAGTAAGAGTTCTTACTGCATGGAAAAAGGTTCTCTTAAAAAATGCAGTGGGAAAAACTTTGCTGATATATTGCTGGACAGCTGTAAAACTGGAGGAAATTCTAGACATTAAAGCTCCAAAGTAAAATATACCATAAATAATCTTCTTTGATCACCACAGCAAATCTGAATTTAGGATTTCAAAATAGCTTACTTAGTCTAACTTTTCAAACTGTTTTTAAGTTTTTCTCGATTTGTAATTAAGTTGTGCAAAGTTAGGACAGCAAAAACTACTAGTGTCCCAAAATTAGCAGTTACATTTTAAAAATGTAACTAAATAGAAATACCGCATTAGGAAGATTTCTGGGCACAAATAAGCATTACTAAAGAGTAGTATCTGATGTGACTCAAAATCACCTGTGAATAATATGCTCCTGCCCTAAAAAAAGTTGAATACAATGCTAATGTATACATACATACATATACATAACATAATGCATAATCTGACAACTTATCCTAAAACTGACACTGTATGGAAGGGGCAGATTTTGCTCTCTGTTACAAATGGGTCAAGCTGCAAGTTGTTGAGAGGACAGAAGTCTGAAGCAAAATAAGAGGACAGCTGAATTCTGCATGGCCACCCAGGAGCATCACAGCATCCCCTATTAAGTCTTCTTCTCTCCCCAAATAATTTCAACTGTGTTAAGTTCACATGTTCAAAGAAATACTCCCTAAAATCGTCAGCCAACAGACCTGACACTTGTGACTTCTTGCCATAATAACGTTTTCTAAAATTCTGCACTCATCATTATTATTCTTAAGTGCATTAAGTGCATTTTTGTTCTACAGAGGAAGATGTGTTCCCTGAAAAGGAAAACCTATAACGGAAATGAAAGTGAAAAAGTAGAAATACATTGCTTTTGGCTTGGTGCTTTTGATATCCATTCCAAGTGATCAAACTTAAAAGTAATTATTTTTCAATACAATGCATTGCTTTCTCCTTTTGTCATTTTCTTTCTCCTTGTATATTTTAAATTCCATCTGTTTTTACCACAGTTCACAGAAATATTTCAGAGAAAAATTAAACTTGACCAAATGCTGCTTTCTATACCACTGCTGCTTCTGACAGATTCCAAGTGGCATTAGACCAAAATGATTAGTACTGATTTACTTTCAACCTTCTGTTTCACCTATCTCAGGGGCTCACATATTGAGCCAAATACAGACCAAAGAATGTACATAAACAGAATATACTAAGCCTGGGCTTTTTGTATTAGTCCTTGTTTGCCAAAGTTTCCTCTTTCCTGCATATAACTTCTCAGGGCTCTGCTTCACTCTACTCTAATCATAATCAATGCAAGGATACTTTTGCATAGCAACCTTGATTTAACTATCCACAAATGCATAAAATAATTAATATAGGTGCTTTGAACCACTTTCTGGAGGAGTCTATTACTCTTAATCAGCTTCAGAGAGATGCCTGGGAGATTAAATTTGGGTGGTATGAACATTCGCTCCTCATCTCCTACTGTCTCCATTAATTAGTAAAGAAAAGTAGCCAAACCCTCAGAGGCCTGAGTTATTAACAGAAATACATTGGCTTCCATGAAACTGTACTAATTTTGTATTGCTGAGAATCTTGCCTTTTCAGCTACTACAACAAAATGAACCTTACCCTGGATTTACAAGAGTTTAACAGATCTGAACCAGGTCTATAAATTTGAACTTCTTTCAGACACTCTTTTAAAAAGAAAGTCCTGCAGCAACCATGCGTTTGGAAATTGCAGTGCTAATGACAGCAATTGGAGGGATATTCAAACCATCCAGCATGGGCAACTGTATTAGCCTTGTAACAGGCTCTAAGGATCCCTGTGTGATCTCAGTGGACAGAGATAAGAGTTCACTCAGCGTGAAGCCAGCGGACAGCAAGTGCCTTCTGCAGGTACCTCTTTGTCTTCAATGACAGATGAAGCTAAACAATACAACATCCTGCTCCCTGACCTTGTAAAGCCATTAAATGTCATGCGGTCTATGCTGACACTCTGTTAAGGTGGGATTTATAAATAGAAAACTCTTTCAAATAAGTTGCTTGCCTTAAAGGCAAACACATCCCAAAATAAACGTGCCTGCCCTAAAGTCAGCTAACCACCTTGCCAAGAAACAGAAGAGCAACCCAATGCATGTTAAAAACATGTTAATGTTATATAAGGCCCTGATTCTGACATTCAGTCCAGAAATATATCTCTCTATCTTTCAAAAACATTCAACGCAAATACATAGCAATTCACGGAGTATTAACACTATCAAGGGCAGTGTTTGTAGAAGAAAGGGCATTGAAACTTCAGAGTTGTGTATTTCAACTGGCTGAGTTTATTGCAGGTACCAAGACTTCTTGTCTCTTTCTCTTGCAAGTTTTTTGTAGGCCACCTGCCCTCCTCTTCTCTGTAAAGACCACCCTGTCATGCCCCTGCTCTAAACCTATTAGTCCTGAGTGTCCCCATTCTCTTCTTTCAAATACGAAGGCTCATCCAATTCACCCACTCTCACCTTCCTATAAACATCTGTGCTACAATCATTCTTCCTCCCTTTGCTCCATGCTTTCCTGCATAAGGCTCCTTCTATCTTCAGCTCCTTGGCAGCTGTAGGCACAATCCCACTTCTCCTTCCTGCTGGTTGCTCTGTCCAAATTCTCGACCAGTTCCCTTCCTCCACCTACAGCAGGGGCTCTGCATGATTGCCAGCCATGCAGAAGAAACAGCATTTCTTGTACATCCATGTAAGCATTCTACATGACCTGTGTCACTGGCAGGCTCTGGTGAGGCTTTGTGCCTGTGCTGAAGGTCACAGACCTATATTCTGCTCCTTCCCTCCCTTTGTGTCATTTTGCATTACTGCAGATGGGACTGCATCAACTTGAAAGAGTCAACAGAGGTGGGTAACATATCCTGCCAGTTTACCACCGTAGTACAAAGTGAGGGTAAAGCATGTGAGCCATAGAAATATGGACACTTTAACATCTGTTCTGATTAAGTATCGGAACTAAAAAGCTTTGTTGATTAATTTTGCACTGGGCAATACGGAAATAGTTTTCAAAAACTTCTTGAAAAATTAAGTCCTATAAGGTACTTCCTGTTTGATTTTTCCAAAGTCCTAGTCAAGAATAAGCAAAGCACTGCTATCAAGATGATAGAGATGTTTGAAATCTTTTGGTCTTACTGATGAAAAATTCTTGACTTCTCTCTCTGCAAAGAAATCTGCTTTTTCTGTGCTTACACCTCAGAAGCCAAATACACAGAAACAGAAATAAAAATACAGACCCCTCCCCCCTTCTAGAGAGGAATTTACAGGAAAACAAGGTATTACACCACATCTAAAGCCTTCTGACAATTTGTCACAATTAGGTGCTTCTTTCTTAGATACGTTTCTTCCTTTTGCATGGCAGCTGATCCCAAAATGACTAAAACTATTACAACCACCACACAAAAGAAAAAAAAAGAAAAAAACCCACATTATTGACCTCCTTCAAACAACTACAAAACAATATAATCGCTCATTATACAGTATCATGCAAATACACTTCAAAAACCTCAGGAACCCCAGGGTGTTTGCCACACAGACACAGTGAGAGAAGGAAGGATGAAAGAATTGGACAGAATTTCTATACGAGCTGCTAAATTAAGAAATGACTCTATGCATGCACATGGTATGTATCAACTCTTGTCTTTTACCCAGAGAAGAATGCAGATCACCACAGCACGTAGAGGATACAAATACATCATGCATCTCCACACGCACACATATTCAAAGTTTTTATGTTTTATAAGTGTTAAGGGAAAAAAAAAAAACCTGAAACCTTCTATGAACTGGAGTTAACTTCCTCACAGATGTGGAGGTATTGACTTTCCATGGGAGTGCTGAACTTTTGTTGCATTAAGTGAACAATACTTTGGAGACCTTCCTCAAAGTCCCACTGACAAGCACCACAGAATGCAGCACTCTCTGGACCTACTACTGTGCTATAACACACAGTAATGCATTTTTAAATGTTTGGCTCTGACACCTGCTATTATGGAACAAGTAGCTATTGATTACTTCTGTGGAGTGAGAAAGTAGAGTCCCAAGACCGTGCAATTCAGGAAACGGAAAAAGGGATTCATCCATCACAACATATCCTTCTAAAATTCACATCCTTCTTTCAGTCCTTTCTGAGAAGCATTTAGGCCCACTTGCCATTTCAGTTCAAACCTACTGTGTGTTTTTCTATGCATGTAAAAACAGGACAAATCAGTTCAGAGACCTGTTGCAATTACTTACTGTCAGAAGGCACAGTTAAGAACACAATATAAACACCTGACTAGATGAAGGCTACAGTTGATTTCTCCTGTCTTGCTGCCACACTCCCATGTGGCACAGTTCTTAAGAAACTGTATCGTAGCCATTGATATAATTCTCTAGGGCTACAAGTGAGACAAGCTTTGAATGGGCAGTTAGATATAGCTTGAGAAAAAAGACTGATGAGCCAAAAAGAGAGCTTTTGTCTGTTTTCAAATATTAGCTGTGCTGATAAAACGTAATACTCCTCATCTAATGCCTTACCATTCTTCATGTACCTTTAAACATAGCTTACATGTTCTCCTCTTTCTTCTTTTGGCTTTACGTGAGACATGTAAGGATAAGGATAAGTTAAAAAGCATCATTTAAAGTATTGTTTAAAGCACATAGTTCCTATGTTGGTGAAATATCCACTTAATGCTTTTGCAGCCTGGCTCTAATTCCCTAAATGATGTCACATCCACCTCAACTCAGAATAACAGAAGGTTCTCTTCATACAGCTTATTTCCACATCTTCACTCTAACACATGGATTTTATTTCCTAAACAGAGAATTACTGTAATGATCGGCTTTCACTCCCTCCAAACAAAGATTCAGTAAATCTGCATCCTATGTATTTACATTTTTTCCTTGTTTCTTTTCCCAAATGCCTAGCTATTAAAATGTGCCTGCGTAATCGTGACTTTTCCACTAATGTTGCGAGCTTTACTATCAGATATTTTCAGACTAAAAATAATGTTCATGTCAGCATTTGCTTCAAAATTATATGGATAAGCCAACTGTCACTGTATGAATTGTAACAGTAATACTACTACTGTTTTTCTATTTTTGTCCCTTCTTCCCATCAGCAGCTTGACTACTGAAGAACATTTCAGGTGAACCCAAGTAAATCTTACCTGTCCAATGTTTCATCCTGGTCCTACCATCACACTAACTACAAAACTGTTGAGGGAAGAGTGCAGCTAGGTGGCAGTATGCCAAACAAAAGAATCAGTATATAAAGACGATTTCTAAAGATGCATGACATAGCATGCCTTAAATAGCATGAAAACCTTAACAAAAACAAGTTAATGTCACATAATGCATAATATTTTTGTGACTGACAAGCTGTAGCCACGTGGTAAATTGAGCCTGGGTAATTAAAACTCCTGTGTTTCTTTCTGGTTCTAGGAGTGACTCTGCTCTAACCATCCTACATTTCGGGTACCAGCATTTATCACCATGTAAAACAGAAATGGTGCTATCTGCCTTGGTCTGAAGAACACTGCATGGCTTAATAAAGTGATGTAAATACCTGTGTTAGCTTAAGATCCTCAGTGAAACATGATAAATACATGATGCAAATGAATGTGAATATATACCGATAGGTAAATATGGAATCAAATGAACACAGTATAAAAATAGCCTTCCGCTGTATGTATAAAAGCCCTATATGATGATAAATCTTAAAAGACATGCACCATTCTCCAGGGCTAGCCAGAATAAAAGGACAAATCAGGTGTCCTGCAAAGAGGAAAGGATCCTTCTGCACAGAGCACTGGGCAGTTGCAGTACTGCTCTACAGTAGCACAGCCTAAGGGCTAGCAGAGGTTCACACTTGCCTAATGAACCCTTTCAATGTAATGACTTCAACACCTCCAATGAAGAATTTTTTCTCCCAATGGGCAGAAAAAGAAATCCCACCCTGCACAAGAGCTTTATTTTTTCCGCAGCCTAACCATGCGGTTGTACTGCCTTCTAGGAATTTACCCTTCATCCATAGACAGGAAAGGGAAAAACAAGCAACATTCAACTGTAAACTACCTTGTTCTTTGCTGCTGTGCTTTTCACTTTGGTGCTGTATTGGACTTGCCTTAATATTTAAGCACTAGCTGCTACCTTTGCTAGTGCAGGATCTGTTAACATTTCTGCTTTAAACTCTATTTTGGCTGGGACAACTGATCATTTCAGGATTAAGCATAAATTTCCATTGTTAAATGCTTTAGCCACACTCTTTTTTAAAACCAATTCATCCAGTTTAACCTTACAAAACAGAAATAGCAGTGAATATTTTGGATACCTTATTTTCTTTTTACAGTCCTACATTTTAAAATCAGATTTCACATAAAGTCTAAAATCTGTCATGCTGTAAGTAACAATCTAAAAGGTGCATATTAAATATGTATCTGCTGTGCATTCTTGACGTACGAATTGGTACGCTTTTTGTGTGCTAACAAGGTATAACACAACATATAATTTTGTTTATTCATACACAACATTCCATAAAAATATCTTTTATACTGATAAACCTTAAACTGGAGAGTTATCACATTATATATCACATTCAGAAGACAGGGTTTTTTGCCTGAGTATCAGGAAGACAGGAAGAGATTCAAGAGAGCACTCTGCTGAGATCCCTAAGGGGTTTGTTTACTACCTTGATGAAAGCCAAAGACCACTGATGGCTGTACCATGGATGTCACTCCAAGTGACCAGGACATTATGCTGAGATGTCAGAACCTGCAGGAAATCTTACAGTCCCAATGGCCTTTTGGAACAGTAACAGCACCTCCCAGAGACGTTACCAAACTGGCAGATGTTTTTCCTTTTCTCTTTATGGAGAACCAGAGACCTATGAGAAACATGAAAAGGAAATAACTGTACAGTCTAATTTAAACGTACAAAGGTAGGAATTATCCATATCCATTCCTATCAAATCCTTCTTTTAATCTTCAAGCTACTCTTTTTTCAAAAAATCTTTAAGTAAAATTGAAGTACATTAAATATTTAAAAGAAAGTCACTAGCTGAACAAATGTATTCATGCAAAACAAACAACATTCAAAGGAGAATTTTTACAGTTAAACCCTCACTACTAATTAATCTATGTCTGTCTAACTTCAGATATCTTGCGCAAGCTGATAAATCCTCAACAGAAAATGAACAAACAGTATACACTTTGCTTTCTAGAACAAACAAAATATGTGTGCAATAGCCTCAGGTTATATAAATACTATTTCACTACAGTTATGAAAAATATTTACTTATTTGTTAACTACAATTATTCCAATGTCTTTTGGCAGCACGCATTAAGGACTCTAATATCATGCAGTACAGATGCCTAATAGAAAATATTCCACGCTAGAATGAAGTATTCACAATTTATCAAACCATTTGCATGTACCTATTCAGCACAGCACGAAACTTCTTAAAAACCATGAAATTCAGTGATGAAAGTATTGCTGCTTCGCAGTGATATTAGACATGGGTAAGAAACACTCAGAGGTTTCGGGGGAACAGGTCTCCTGGACAGATATCACAGTACATAATGAAAACTCTGCTTCCTGCAGAATTTTTCTCCTCAGGCACTTCTTCTGGACAATCTATGCTTTCAACCATTGTTTTTATTAGCTCAGGATAAGGTGATGCTTGGGGAAAAGCTTCCCAGCAGCCCCACAGGCCTAGATTTACAAAACATTCTGGCCGGTCTAACCAGCCAGACAGCAGATTCCTTTTTTATTATTTTAAAGCACTTCAGCTCCAGTACAAGATCCTTCTGCAGCTCAGATTACATCAAATGATGGTCCAGAGGTGGGAATAGGGATTATAAACTGGGTAGAATATAAAAGCACGTATTTTGCCGTCATTTCCATTAGGCTCTCATTTCAGGCTTAATTGTAGATTCAAAGACAGTGTAGCAGAAAACCTTTAACTAATGCTCTCCAACGCATATGGAGTAGCCTGACCCACAATTTAGTCACCAGTCTAAACAGGAATTGCGCTGGGACTGGGTTATTAAACTAGTAGCTAGTCTGAAGTCTGGAGCTTGTGGTCAACTTTGATCGCACTGAAAACTGATTTGGAGGAAAAAAAAAGTTTAAAAAAATTGCCATCCTCACCGTTCCCTCGTCAATGGCCTTGGCATACTCAGTCACAGAAGAGTAGTGTGAAGGCCACTTTCCACACAACCTGAGGAGCGGAAACCTCTGGCAAGAAGCTGGGTGAGGGACAGCTCAAGAGCTTTCAACATCAGCCTTGCTGCAAAGTAGGTTTCCCTTGGCAGCCGGTCTCGTTTAGAAAACTGCTGCCTGTTGGCAAGCCTACGATTTAAGCGAGTGGGAGCGAGGGAAGCGAGTGGATCCCCATCTCTGAACAAGACCATCGCTCCGTCTGCAGTTGGGAGCGGGTCTCCCGACCATAATTAAGACCTGAGTCAGGCCTCCCTTCCAGCCCCAAGCAGCACCCAAGCCTTTATCCCACCGCTCCAGAGAGAGACACACCCACACCCACACCCCCCCACCCACACCCACCCCCGCTAACCCCGCTACCTCAGGACCATACCCGCGCCTCCCCAACCGCCCTCCCC
>WAAD01041388.1:37342-57280 GCA_013389945.1 Fregata magnificens | reverse complement strand
TTCTGTCTTTCCTATCATTCACCCTGAAGTCACTGGTATACCCATCCTGAATCAACATGCTGAATAGCTCCTTCATTCCTTGGCACCAGAAAATCTGGGTTGAAGAATGTTGACACTTGTCCTTTGAAAACAGCATGCAAAGAGGTAGAAAGTCCTTTTAGAAAAATTAAGAACAAGCTATCATATAAAAAGTCAACTGATGTTCTTTCATTTAAGACTGCATTAACCAGAACTGGTAACTTTGTACTAAAAATATTTTCTAGACTACTACTAAGAAAATATGTTGCTGTCATTGTGAAGGCTTTTGAAAGCCTTTTTGGTGCAATTTCTGTAATTGTTAAGGACAGAAGATTGGTAAGTGTTTGGCACTAAAAATAACGCCATTGCCCAGTGAGCAAAGAATCTTCATATATGACACTTACCATAAGTATCCTCTCCTCTACTTGATAAAGTCACATATGAGCAAACAACCCAGGAAATGTCCTTCATTAACATTAAAATAATGACACTTTGTTCTGTGATTTCTCTGTGGAATCAAACTACATTATATACTATATATCCTGTATTTAATTAACATTTTGATTTCCCCAGGATAGAAATTAGAATGAGGACAGAATTTCCTTGCTGCATACCACCGGTCAACATATATGTGTGGCCAACCCTTTACAGCTAACTTTTAATTTTGTTTCATTAATAGTTACAGACTTTTTGAGGCATCAAGCTGTAGAATCTGGGTCCTGGTAAGTAATCTGGGTCATCTGTGCTTATTTAGAAATTATTTTATATTTATTTCTGACCTGCTGACTTCCATGGGCAGAGCACGAAATATAGTACCATTTGGTTGCTTAATATGCCCTCTTCCATTCCCTTTCTCTCAACATACATACAACTTATCACTGATGTTATATTAAGTGAACAGAGGTTACAGAAGGACCTATATAAAAATATATTACAGAAGAAAAGTTTTTTGAAATGGAAGTCCCTTGTATTCAGTCTAAGAACATGATCAGACATGGTGCCCCAGCTATCTCTCTGTGCCCCATTCCATCCCCTTTTTTCTAGAAATTATTGGCCCCCCCCATACCTGACAGCACAAGTGCATGTGTAACGATATGTCTTCAACCTGATACTGCCAAAACAATATCTGATTCACCTTCAAGATATTTGCAGTAGGGGGATTTCTACTGAACTCTTTCCACAGAACAAGATTAGGGGTCATGGGTATGTGCAGTTATGCTATCAGACAAATCAGGGTAGCTGGTTCAGCTGGCCTAACAGGTCAACATAACAACCAACACAACAACCAACATAATCCTACTTCAATCCAAGTTCTAACTTGTCATTTGGTTTAGAAGTCCTACTTTCCTACTTATAATTAAACACTTGAAGTACCAGAATATAAAAGTTATACTTTTAATATATAATCACACCTTCCAGATGGGGTGACAGAGCCAATTTATCTTGAATTCTGTTTTTAAAGGGTATCACGGGTTCTGAGGAACAAAGTACAGATCTCTATTTGTTGGGATAAAATTATGAAATGTAAAAAATACAAATATTTGCATTATGAACTAGTATGGACTATTGAATAAAGTATTAAAATAATTTAAGAGTCACTTTAGTCTGCCTAAAATGTTGTAGAAAAAATACCACCACCTTAATTCAGTTGTCTTTTTTACTGAATAATTAACGGCTTCAACAAATCTATTTTCACTAAAAGAATTCTTCATTCAAAAGACAGAGCAAGACATAAATGCTTTAGCACAACAGCTGTAGTAATTACAGTACAATTTTGCTGTAAAATTATTACCATCTCAGTGGTTCTGAAGAAAGGATATAGTACATGTAATGTATATGACAATGTAAAAATATGAATAGGGCTTTTATTTAAAATTGCAATACTGCAATTAAAATGAAGAAAAAAGAAAAAATTGGGAGATGCTAGAATCCAGCACTCTATGTTTTGTGCAAAACTAACTTCTGGCATTTGGAATTGTTAAAAATAAATGTTCTGCTGAAGAATTGCCAAATCAAAGTACTTCAAAGTAGGTCTTGATAATGAGAAGTAGAACATTAGAAAAGCTTAAACCCATCTGAGGGCTGTATAAATGTTTAAAAGAGGAAAGAATCAAGTGGGTGAACTTTTCCCCTATATTCTTTAAGAATGATCATAAATAGGATGAAATGTAACATGACCATTCTTATTTACACATGTGAGCTTGATCTAGTATCTGCCTACATGAGAAACTAAATTTGAATTAAGGTCAGGAAAGAAACTGAAATTCACTGTCTGTCCTTGAATAGCTCCATCTTTGAATACTTCGGGATGAGTAGAACTAAACAGAAACAAGTCCCTGGAGCTCATTAGGAAGAATATTTCAAGAAAAAGTTACTCTTGAACAATATCACTTTAAACCCATTATCTAGCATATAGTATATATGGGCTATATGCATATTGGTTTTGATTCTGGAAACAGTTGTGACAGGAATTGTAGCAAACTGAATAAAAAATCATTTGTAGTCAATGACTGGTATACAGCCACCATTTTCCTCAGCCTGCAAAATGCCTGGCACCTCAATATACAGGGTTCAGGCTTTGTAGGTCTGGGAAGGTAAACTGGATTAGAGGCCATTCCTTAGTTGCTGGTGTTTCCTTTGCCTTAATTCATGCTACCCGTAAGAGTTTCCCCTACTGTTTCCACATTTAATAAAACCAGACTAACAGACTGTGAAAGCATTATGCAGAAAATAGCAAACTGAAGCCTTGCTCTAACCTAAAGGACACCATGATAGGACAGACCACTATCCTTACCACAGAACTGCCTAGGTTTTTCTCTACTGCATTCAGGACTTTGATGAGTTTGGTTCTTTCTTCTTACACATCCCACAAAGTGCTTTAACTCATCTGTCCCAATGAGACGTACTAACCCCAGCTGCTGTTCACGTTGTCTTGCCTGATTTGAAAACATGCTATTAAACCAACCTCATTATCAGCTTATTCACTAAAAAGTGGCAATATTTTCATAGCTTCCAATTTGTTGATGTTCCAGGTTTGAAGTGGAGCATCCCTTAGAAGGTGTAGCCCAGAATCCATCACCAAAAGTGTTACTTTTGTCTTGGTTTGTTTAAACTTAGAAAATTTAGCAAACATAGACTGTAATTCACCTCCAAGATATTATTCTAATCTTTTGTTCCTCATCATATATGGATCTGACTGTAATTTGCCTGTTTATATACACTTTACACATATTATAAGCAGACTAGATTGAAAATTCAGAACCTAGTGCTCCAACTGATCATGACAATATTCAGAGAATATTCATGATCAGAATAATGTGGAAATTATACTCATTCATCAAGAATTTTGCAGCAGATAACATTTTACTTAACATCTCTGTATCTCCAGGTGAAAGAAAACATAACACAAAAGGTATCTCTCAGCTCGAACGGATTACAGCAGAATTTTTCAGAATATGTCACGTTTCCTACAGAAGAGACATGTTTGCTTCTTTATTTTAGGAAGAAGGTTCTTTAATTAATTATCACTCAGTTCTAAGAAGCTACACCATTGTACAACTGGCCCTGCTAACTAGACCATCAGATCCAGCATCCTTTCTGAAGGCAGAGTACATGGACGGTGCCTTATAAAGCACCTCTTGTGCTCTTATGGCAAACAAACACTAAAAATAATTCTCGGGCTTTCTGTCCAACACAATGACCATCCTTCTTAGTTGTTAAATGATGCACTGCTCCATTACTTTCTAAAAAAAGTCCTACAGTGATTTCAAAATGAACCACATAACTATATTCATCCAGCTATATTTAATTACTTGTGAAATTGCTTAGAAATGTTCTGTTTGTTATCTACATAAATGCTAGGCCAGAAAGAGCTTTCAGCTGGAAAATTACTGGGCTTCTAAGCAAGCAGTGGTTTATAAGAAAATTTCAAAACCAGCTTTTAAGAACATAAAATTCTGTTCTTAATGTCTGTGCCTTTCTAGGACTCAGAAATTAAAATCTGAATTCTTCAAGGTGATGACAGTACAACATCCCTAAATGTACTCTTCTAGGGACATGAAATCTAACCTGAAAAGTTCAGCTCCCTTATGGTCATGACTAACATAATTGCTAAATTGTGCTTCATTTTTCGTAGCTCTACTGAATGAATCACTATCGTTCAGTCTCTCTGCAAAGCCTTGACACTCCTTTCAAGTAAGAACCTGGCTACATTTTAATTTCAAAATAGAAAACTAGTAAAGTCCTTGATTCAATGTTATAAGATAATGTTTGTTTACACACTTACTAAGGATTTAGGAGAAGCTTGTGCATATAAAAACTCAAAATAGGCAGTAAAACAGTTTGTTAGAAAGTGTAACTACATACTGTGATTTGCCTGTCATAATCTCACACAATACGTTGTTTTGTTTTCCATTGCTTTTCAGATTCTCCTATTGCAGCATATTTTTTTGTTGGAATCCTCAGTTTTGAAATCAAATTATCCACTTTAATCTAACATAGCATTACTCAGAGAAGTAAGCCAGTAGTCTGACCAAGAAAAACAAGCCAGCTTTAACACAGTAGCGATCAATCCAGGCGTCAATCGCGAGGGAGCGCTTACCTGAGTAAAGACCATAGAGAAATACTAGAGCAAAGTATACAGGAGTTAAATTTCATAAAATTAATGCAAATGAGAAAGTGTCTCATTCAGCAGTCTCCCATCGATATATTGCTTTCACCTGCAGATATCTACATAATGTCTTGAGTATGCAATGCAGGATGTTCATGTATGGATAATGGTGAAAGGAAAACTAAGTGCAATGCTAATTAGCAGTTCAGTTCTGGTAAATGTGGTTTTGCATGTGTGCCTTGATCAAGCAAACCACAAAAATAAGAGCTCAGGGTTAATGAGAGTGTTTACAGCCTGTTTGATTTTGATCATTGGGATGAAAAGTCTCTAAGATTTTATGGCCGTTATAGACTGAGAATAGTCACGTTAGAGTGCAATTTCATCCTCGAAAGATAATGTGAAAATGAGAGCGAATCAGATGGATATCACCTTTTTGGGAGGCCACCACCCTTTCCTAGGTCAGCAAATGACAGTAACTGCTAAAGAGTGTCTCTGTGCTTATATGGCTTGAATACCAGGGTCAGGACCGTGGCTGGCTATCCGCTACGTAATGTTCAATAACACTATATTTGACCATACTAGGAAGTGAGTCTTCTAAGCCATTTTATATCTATCTCAGCTCATTATTTCTGTAGGTTTTGGGGGTTTCTTAATGCCATATTTTATGATTATTGATGGCTAGAAATTCAATTGTAAGGAACATTAAAGGAACTTGTGGACTCCAGGCGATTTTTACATTGATTCAAGGATTCAAGGATGTAATTCTGAAAGATGTGTGAGAGATTTCAGTGTTAACATTGGCCAGAGATTTACATTTTGCGCAGTGATACACACACAAAGAAAGAGAGAGAAAAAACCAACCACATTTCTTACCATAGTGAGGATACACCTCAAAAAAAAAAATTATGGAAAAGCAAAAGGATTACAAAACACTCAACTGGAAGGTAAATACATAGCCGGAAACTTTGCTCCAGCTTATTAAAAACTTTGTAGTGAGAAGTTGTTAGAGGTATTCCTATATATAAATAAATGAAATACACATTGAAGTAGAAAAGGTGCACTCACTGTGAGACTAGGGGATCAAACCAAGCAATGAGGACATCTAAATCTAGCTTTCTAACATTTAAGGCAAATGCAACAGCTGTTAAAAGATGGATTTGCTTCCTTTTTAGGAAACCTGTGTTGAAATGCTTAATTGATTAACTGAGAGTATGCAAGAAAGTCAGGTTAAAGCCCTCCTCTATCATAGTCAGCCAAGGAATATGAATGAATTGTGAACAAGCCAGAGTAGAGACACTGACATTTACTACAGTAACTAAACTAGCAAAAATGTTTATGTATTTTTATGAAGAAACTTTCCCAAGGCTCAATAATGTGAAATTAAAATGAGACATGTGGGAACAGCTAACAGTTATGAAAAAGCAGTTATATGTGTACTGAAAGCAAAAAGATATCATCCATGGCATAACTCTTTGGAGAATAAAGGACTATGAGTATTTTGTACCATTTTTCTATTAATCTTCAGTTTTTATTATCTTTGAAATTTGCTGTCTGACAAATGTGATTCTAACTTTGCATAGATCAGCATATATCTTAAAATACTGCTAATATTCTACTGTTGGATACATGTCAATGTATTTTACATGAAGAAGAAATGTAGGTAAAATCAATGTAATAATTTTCCTCTTGTAGATCCTAGATCAGGTATTAAAGAAAGGCATTTGTATTACAGTGAATCGGATTTAATGTGAAGTTAATCCAGGGAGTAATTTAAAGTATGCTTTGCCATAAAATAACTGTTTTCTACTCTTGTTTTCAAAATGTACTAGGACATAAATACTTGTTTAAGCTTTTCATTCACTATTATTATTATTATTATTTTGAGGTCATGCCAGCTGCATTTAGTTTAAATTTTAATCCAGAATAGTTAATCTCAGACTCTTTTCTGGAATACTCTTACTAAAGTTCAAATGGGAGCACCATTAAATGAACAAACACAAAACAGTGGAGTAAGATGTTCTTACAGTACAAAGAAATAAACCTTTTCGAAATTGATCTCACAAAATGACAACAATAACTCTTGAAGAGAATTAATCAAAAGAAGATCTAATTATTTTGTGCTAATAGAGTTGGAGGCATTTACTCAACCACAGCTATTCTGCTAGGTTCTGATATATTGAAAAAAGAGATCTTGGCACCTCAACCACAAACATGATTACAGAAATGACATAAAAATTTACTAAACTTTCACGACCTCATTTATACTATCTAGTTGTCTGACATGGATTTCAATTATTTTTGCAGTAGGAGGAATTAATTAATTCCACTCAGAGGCAGAAAATAGCTTGACATGCAGATACACATTTGATCATAGATTGATGTGAGCCCCCAAATCTGACAACGTATAATTTAATCATGGGAATAATTCCTTTGTGAGGTGGATTTCTGAGTTTTAGCCCTGTGGCTTATCACCTCTGGTTACAACCAGACTGTCCTAACATTTTAAGGCTGAAAATCCAGGCTGCAATTCTTTTTCATTAATTACATTAACCTCACAAGTCTAACTGCATTGTACCCCTACAGACCCTTTTCTTTCAGAACTCTATGAAAGCTGCTGAGTAAAGCGATTCAGATTTTTTTAAACACCAGTACTCATTGTTCAATTTAGCCCAAAGCTACATAAATACAAGTGCAAAGATTACAGCAATAAAACCTGTATCTTTTCCTCTGCTTTGCCATTCATCTTGCCATTCATTCCAGGTTGCCTCCACCTCTGACTGAACACAGGCTCTTCCCTGCTCTCTCCATGTATTCCTGCCGGGACTCATGGATGCCCACTGTCCACTTTCATGTTCTAGTTGCGATCCTTAACCTATTTAGCATTCCCTCTAATCTTGGGGCCAGGCATGTGAAAGACAAACTTTGGCCCTGTAGGCCTTCCTTCACTTAGGTCCCTTGACACTTTTGCTCTAAACTGGGCCTGGTCCTTTCCAGTTTTGTTTCTTGGTGGTTTGGGGTTTTTTTTCTGCCATTCAACTCCCTGCACTCAAACATACATGCCAAAGAGGTGAACTGAGGAGTACTGGCATTTAGAGGGCATTTTGCCTCACCTTGCCTTTCAACTACAAAATATACTACACATAACTGTATTGCTCACATAGTGAGGGATTTTATTAATACACAGCTACAGTTTAAGTTTAGATGTATGATTTGATCAAATTTTTTCAAATGTTTATCTAGAACAATATGAAAGTAATACACTTGCAAGTATATAACAGTCGAGTCACTAGGCAAGGCAGATTCCTACAGATTATTCCTGAGTCCTGTTCTAATGATGATACAGGTATTTATTTTCACTATTTAATTGATGCAAAGCAAGTAAATATGAAACATCATATGTTCTCTAAGACTGAAGGCAGCTGTTTCCTATATCTTCATCACTCTGCAATATAATGCTTATGTCAGTAATAGTGTTAGCACAGGTCAGAATTTTAGTTGGCATGAATCCCACAGAACGCAGCAGAGTTATATCAGTTTACATGAGCACACATGTTTTCCGATGCATTTTGGTATAATGGCATGAAGAAACAAAATCACTGTTTTCTAGGTGAAGACTATCTGCACTGAATTTTTTTTAGTTCAGCATATATTCCAAGTTTCATCAGAAAGCTATTGAACAACTTCAATTATGAAAACAGATAAGAAGAGTTATTTAGAAACGCATTAATACCTCACGCATATAATAAAGATATATGGATTAACAGTTCATGAAAGATATTTTACTGCTGTCACCAATGCACCACAATTTGTGCTTCAAATGCACTTCGTTCATTTGCAGTGCTCTCCAGCAATGTTTCAGTCTTGGAAATACATAAAATCATAAATTATATCGGTTTGAGATAGTAAATCCTGTAGTATATCTTCTTTTCACTACAGGCCTAGCTGACAAAGAATTCAAGATGGACTCCTTTGAAAATCCCCAGCACGAGCAAAGCTATGCTGGTGTCCCATAGAGCCAAAGCAGCAGGCAGCTGAGCCAAGCGACTGGTGTCAGCAAGGTGGGACTCTGGGACTCGTGAGACAGAACAGCTCTCCCACACATACAAGAAGGATTCATTATGTAAGTATTTCTCAAACACCACAAGTACCAAGCTGTCTTTTTATTATATCCACAGCTACATATCCAGATTACTGGAACTTGTGACTTAGCACTGAACTTCATTGAGAACAACCTTTCCTTTCCTCACTGCTAATCTTGTAACATACCAAGAATCAACTTGATCAGGATAACTGGCTTCTGTTGCAATGCTGGGGAGTTTTTTTCAGCAATGTAGCCTCTTCCAAGCTCCAAATTATAAATTGGGTGCATGGCAGAATGATTTTGAAATGGCAAGAAATATTCTAAGAGGAAAACACATCATCTTTAACAAAATAATTATTTGATTTTCCAATCCTTTTATGCACACTCCATTTAACTCCACCAGATTTCTACTAGCAGAAGGCTTAAAAATTGTGTCTTAAACTACCCAATTTTAGGTGTCTTATAAAGCAAACCAAATTTTCCTTTTATTGATGGTGGGGGAATAAATGTTAGCTTAAGCATCACTGTGTTTTCCAGTAGCATCCCTTATAACACTGTAAATTTAATACATGTAAGGCCTAGGTCTGCTTCGCAAATTATAATTACTTTTTCTTCAGATTTGCTCCAATGTTTTCTTGTGATGAACAAGGCAGTTTTTGAGTTGCCTTTCTGAATCTTGTCAGCACTTCCCAATCCCACGTTTGTAAAATTGTGGCACTTTTCCAAAACATATTGTCTCATAAATCTTATTCAAACGGAAAAATCTTTAAACAGTATTTTGTGGACCTACATCAGTGAATGAACATGAAAACTGTGCTTTTATAAATAGGATTATAGGAACCCAATAGAAGTCAGTTAAAAGGTTTTTCAGACCTTTTAGAGATTTTGAGTTTTAAAAAGAAACTAAGATAAATATATCATGATAATCCTTTTCACAATGCCTATAGAATCTCTATTTATTAGACCTGTCATTGCATTTAACTAGCTGCTCGTAATTATTAAAAAGATAAACACTGCTGTAAGATGGATTCATGGTAGTGAGTTCTCCCTATTAACAAAAAAATGTCCCTGCAGTTCCTCTACTGTTGGATTAGACAGTATAATTATGTGATCTGCCAGATCATTTACCAGCATCCTCCTATAGAACTGAACTGTTTTTATTTAGCTGCTAGATTTAGCTATCATTCTAAAATTTAAAATGAGAATGTCTAATTTTGTAGTAATCACAGTAAACCAATATCTTACAGTGGTCCTCCTAGTCACATGTTCCATTCCACATTCAGATTTGACATAATCTTAATATTTGACATTTATGTTTACATTTAATGCTATAGGCATTCACATCACTTAACACAGTAAACAAAAGCACAAGAACTTCCTCAGACCTTTCAATATATCCCAGAAAGACAACAAAAAAGCTATTTCCAAATAATGTAGAGTTTATCAAGTAGGCTATGAGTATGGGTTTTTTTCTCAACCAAAATTTCACTGAAAATTATACTGTATCAGAAAAGCTTTTGGGTTTGAATAATTAGCATTTTCTTATGAAAAGCAAGCCTGTATTTTGTCAAAAACCTCTTATCAGTAGAGCACAGAACAGTGGAAGCATTTTGCAGTCACTTTGCTTTTTTCTGAATGTTCACAGTGCTACATGACAGAACAGCTTTATGTCTTCGGCAGTTGATTCTCACATGCATCAGCCTCTGGGCCATCTGATAAGGATTGTTCTGCTCCTCTAAATCAGTAAGTACATTAGACCTCTGCTTAGCTGACGTAAGTATATATCAGCCAATTCCTGAATGTCTGTTTTATCAGGGAACTCTCAGCAGCCCAACAACAAACAGTCTGGTCCTAGTTCCTAGTCTCAACGATTTTATAATCCGGTTCACTCATGGCCACTCAGACTAGGGCACCAGGATGGAATGAGAACCAGGATGTCCAACTATGAAAATAAGCATATTAATTCATGATTCTGTAGTTTCTTCATGCATACTTAAGGCAATTGACTCATCTTTTCAGAGAAGAACAGGTAGTAAAGCATCGACAGGAACAAAAATCATATATGTAAAAATTCATAGGGAAAATAAATAAACCTATTAAGTTCCCATTCATGTTCCTTTTAACAAAATTAAATTTCCTCTTATAGCTAATCAGTAAATTATCAACATTATTTTAAACCACTTTGGACATGTTTTCAGCTCCAACAAAGGGTGACAAATTCTATATTTTAAGCTCAGACCACCTAGTAAGAGCTATTTGCACATAAATATACATATTATAATACCTAAGCTAGTTCCACTTCCAACAGAACAGGAATAATTACCCACTTATATCAATAGATTCAAAATTTAATCTAGTGTTCCAATTGACTCTACGGAGCCAGCTAGACTGGACACATAATTGTCATCTCTCTAGAACAGGAGAGATGTCTTGCGCAGGAGACTTTTGTCTTGTGCAAAAGTACCTGATCTAAAGGTCTGCTCACCCCAACCGATTTGGATTTCTGAGTTATATACCTCTTGCCGGGAACTGCAATAAATATTAATTATGATATTTAGCAGGTTTTGATCCCATACTACCAATGTATGTTTAGAAGACAAATTTTCTAGACTGGATTATTGGATGGATTAAAAAAATATAAAGGTTCTGGAGAACTGAAGCATACTGTATCATCTACTCTACAGAAATTTTTAAAGTTCCCGAAGGCAGAATGTAGATTTTTGTTCCTGTTTTGTTCAGTCATTTTTGACAGAATGATAGAAAATTTCAGCTTCAGTCCTTTGTCTCTAAAGAGACACACATCAACGGAAAATATCTACAAATGTCAGAAGGAAACACTGTATTAAATTGCTTGAAGAATCATAACAGGCATAATGCCAAAAGATCCCTTGAACTTTAACCTGCCTATCAATACAGATAGCTGGCCATCAGTATCAGCTGGAGAGGTCATGTAGCTGAAAATGTCTGGGACCTGTCCAAGCGAAAAAAATGAAGGAAAACTACTGCCACAGTAAATGAATAATATTCTTTTAATCTCTTTTCTTTGAGATGTATTTCTACATATCACTGTAAAGGAAGCACTTCCAAGGAACTGCATATACCTTATGTACTGGAGGAATTGGCTTCCTCCCATGACCCAACAAATAGTGCTAGAAGTTGCTTTGCTGCCTGCATGCTTTCTCAAGCTAGGTCAAAGGAAAGGAGCCAATCTACAGAGCAATCCAGTCTGTCTTCAGGTTTGTTTAGCATAAGTTTCAGCTCTGATATCATGTTAAAATTTCAATTATTAAGAACACCCTAAACCAGACTTGAAAAAGGATTAACAAAATGGGTAATCAATGTTAGATATGGAAAAGAAAAAAAAAAACAGAATTCATAATAAAAATATAATATACCACAACTGCTACTAATACCCATCTCAAACAAGGAAATGTTTAAGTAATAACAGAAAGGTCCCTCTTACACTGATTTTGCTCTAAATCCTCAGCATTTAAAGCTGTGCAGCCAGTTTGGTCTGCAACATTACTCGTATGTTTGAAAGGCATCTCGCTGGAAATGCTTTATGCCTGGTTTTCTGTCTTGTTCTCTGAAATAGAAGGAAAAGCAATATAGGCACGTAACTATGGAGAGGATTAAAAGCCAATTAAATGTACCAGAATACACCACAAGAGACAGATTTTCCCTTTCCATCAGCCAAGAAAGCATATCAACCTCTTTAAAAAGCCAGTGCATATAAATAATGTAGCTGTTTAGGTCATCTGCAAAGCCTTCTATATAGTAAAGTATTGAATTATGGCTTCCTGTTCCATTATTTGTTGTCGTTGGTCAGTACCCAGGTACATGGAAAAGTTTTCAAAGTAATGTTTATCACTGGAAAAAGAAAATTCTTGAGAGCTACAAACTGGCTAGCTCCTTTAGCAGGAAGAAGAGGATTTGCTTAATGTTGTTCTGGCACACAAAACATAAATCTGGTCTCAGAGAGAGATGCTATATAATCTAGTCTTTTGCTTCTTTCACAAATTGTATGCTGCCAGAATTGACATAAGATTTTACAAGCCCAAAAGTGCAAAGCCTTCTGTGTAAATATACATGTTCATTTTTAGTTATTAGCTCTAAAAGTTGTGTGGGTTTGCTCCTTTAATATTGTGAACAAGACAAACTTTGAATGGTCTGTCATTTATCAAAGTTCCCGTCAAGAACAGCTGCTGCATAGACAGAACTGGAGACTAGAGAGCTCAGTCATGTACATTTTCCCCACAACAGCAGCAATTATGTGTATAAGCAGTTCCATTAGCATCAAGAGGGAGACGTTGTAATTATAGATTTGTACAACTTGGCCTTAGAACAAAACAAAAACAAAACCAGGAACTTAATTTCTGATCAGTCATCTTATACATTAAATATACATTATGCCCAGAAACAGGAGGCTCAAATCAGTTATCTAATACAGGCATCTTGCACCATAGGAGATGCCCTGGAGTATCTCACCTGGTCCCCAGCTGCTGCTCCAGTAGAGCGCAGGTATCCTGCAGGTCCTGTGTCATATCTGCCAGCCCTGGGTGGATGTCTTGGGCACCCTTAGGCGTCTCAAATGGTACTAGATGCCTGTATTTGAGCGACTGACTCAAGCCTAGGCTGTCATTTCTTTACCAGTTAAGCAGATATATGCTCCTTCAGACAGAAGATATTCAGTTCAGAAATCACTGAAATCTACTAGAAGATAAACAGGAGAAGGGTTACATTTCTTCAGAGACAGAGAGTGTGTGGGATGGTGCTACTGCTGCAGTATGACATAAAAAGCCTGGTCTCGTACATGTGTTGTGAGAAGAACAGAAAAGAAGAGAGAGAAAGCCAGAGAGACAGAGACAGAGAAAGCGCATATATACTGCAGTCTTCTGAGATGTCAGGAGCACAATTATCCCTTGTTTTGTATGATTTTTCACCTTTTGTGATTGATTATAACCTGGTTTAACAAAGGAGGCTTCGTGATATCCTACTGTGCCCAGGTTTTACCTTGCTTCTCAGTCAAGCGTGACACGTGAGTAACATGCATAGGAAAGCAACATACATTCTTAACACCAAAATCTTTTTACATCACCAGCATGGTATTAAAGGAGCACAGATTAAATCCACCTCCACTGCTGGGCAAATAATGTACTGGCCATAACATAAATGGGAACCAAACCCATCAGATAAAATGTATGGTAATTTTTTGTTGAATCTCTCACAGATTCTTTTTCTCTGAGAAAAGAGAGATCTCAATCTCTTTTGAGATCAACTATGCTCTGTAGTCCTTGCTCGGACTCTACGCTCCTAATCCAATTTATTAGTTACTAGGTCTGACTACCCAGTTACCCAGAGAACATGCGAGTGCTCCACTGTAAGAATCTCCCTCCTCCCCTTTCCTGCCTCCCAGTACAGAATCTTCCCAGTCGCCCCCCTCGCCCCTCTGAACCGAGGACATATGCTATGATTCCCTGGGGAGACACCAGCTGAGATTTTTTTCTCAGTCAGCTGTGTCAGATGGTACCTGCCCCCAAGGAACAGAACTGACATCGCTGCTCATCACGACTGAAGCTGGAATCCAGTCTCTCACCTGTCCTTCTCATGGCTTCTGCTCATTTGACCTTAAAATCCCTCCAAATCACATCCAGATATTTTTATGTGAGGATGGGAAAGGAACTAAAGGACAAACTTGTTTAAAAGTGATAGTTATCTTAAAGACAATTTTCAGAAATGAGCTAATAATAAAAGGCTACATAAAATGATAGTATCTTTAAAAATAGCTTATCACTTTACCCTATTTTTATAAAAAAACACAGTAATTTAAAAAATCAGTTTATCATGTTCAGTCACACTTTTTAGGCTCTGTGATTGTACGTGAGGTCCAAACCTCTTATTTAATTTATAAAACAAGAATATTTTTAAAGTTCAAATTGCATGAGTAAGATGGATACTAAGCTAACACTTATAGTTGGAGAAAAGGAATCAGTGGCTGACAAGAAGCAACTGAATGATTGTCTAAATGGATAATTACCAGAATGTCCTGACTGGATTTATTGAATCTGCATCTTATGCATTCCCACTCTAACTAGGAGCACAGAAAGTTCAAAAAGTTTATCTGACAGGAGGTACATGTCTTAGCTCACCTTAGCTCTACTGTTTCATTTATACAAAATTATGGACTATAATTTATGCACAATACTTTATACTGCAGGCCAACAAGAGGAATTTATTAAACCAATCAAAGTAACTTTTCCAGGTGGTTTCTGTCTGTAGAATTTACAGACATCTCAACAGTCTCTCTGATATTTGCAATGATCATGGTACAAATATCATCCTTAAAGGGACGATCAATAATACTTATGACCTTTCCGTTTCATGAGGTTCTGAAAATCACTAGAAACATATGAATACAATCGTGCAGGTATGAATGGATTCATGGCCCCTGTACACAATACCCTTATACATAAACTTCTAGTATCTTTTTCTGTTTTTAAAGAAAACAACATTTGTTAATACAATGCCATTTTATCTATTACAAACTAGAAAATTAATGTGTTCAGACTGTAGAAAACATGTGTGGTATAGATGCAAGTAATTAATTTAGTAGCTTTATATGTTCAAATTGAGACATTCTGTTTTTGAGATTCTCACTGAAGCAGACAGCAGTTCTGTTCTTTCATCACTATTCACTCAACACTGTACAAAGCGGGAGACAACCATCTTACGCTGCCGTAGAAAGCTTCCAGCTACTAGAAGTTATTTGACTTTGCTTCTGGCCTATGGCACTACTATTGCTATATAGAAGAAGTTTTCTCCTAAAAAGTCATTATAAAAGTCATATAAATAAACACATCCTTCTATCTTTATACACAAACTATTCTGCTAAAATCAGACTGCTTGCTTTATTTTTTAGGAAACCATCAAAACATATAAAGGGTCTATACGACAGAGCAAAATACTGGCCTGGCAATAATTCAGACACCTGCTTCAGCTCTTTTAAGATCCCAGTGACCCTCTCATACTTCTTTCCCACTTAAAGACATCAGAAATGCCACCAGTCCCACACAGCACAGCGTCTGGGGTAGCTGCATAATAGAGACCTGAACACGGCTGTCCCAAGGCTGAAGCAGAATTAAGTTTAGCTTGTGCTTCTGGGACCACTTGAATTGGCTCTGCTGCAAATCTATAACTGTAATATTTACAGTTTTCCAAAGGAAAGAAGTACTATTTGTTAAATCAGAAAGCGTCATTTGTGAACAATGGAAAATACTACTAAACTGTACTTTTCAAATAGTGCCAGCTATTTTGCTGCTGAATTGCACAGCATACCATATCACGTCACTGGAGACTAAAATAAAACCTTCCCAGAAACCCAAGTGCCCTATAATACTAATTTTAAGAGATTCCACAGTTATTCCAAGGAAATGGTTTTATCTAAATTTGGCTATTAATTCCTATAGTCAAACCGATTTTGAAAAAGACTGAATGTTTGGGGTAAACATAAGAAACAACATGGAATAATATGTTTTCCATGTGGACCACATGAGCTGTATCTCACCAAAAGTCAGCTGAAAAATGTTAAGAGGATATTCTTTTCTTCACTTGTGATTCTGCTTCGGCACCAAACTCTCAATAATTATATAAAGGCTTCTTAGCCACTCTGTGACCTCTGAAGAAGCTTCTCCGTAGCAGTATGTCTCTGAATGTGTTTCTAGATGTTAGAAAGACAATTGTCAGCTATAAGACCATACCTCCAGTTGTGCAAAATACTTCAGAGTTCTCATTGGTCAAAAAGCCCCAAATAAGTTCAAAGTATCCCACCCTTTTTATGTTACGGCCCATCCATCAGCCTGGCATATTCATTTCATTATAGTTTTGCTTACGTATTTGATGCTACTGGCATTACTGAAGTTTAGTCATAATAACAGGTACCAAAAGAAAATAGAAGCAAAAGATAGAAAAAGAACTGGTGCATCAGCAGAGGAGCATAATGGTAGTTTGTATGAAAGTTCCCAGCTCCCTGACCTTTCCTGACTATGTTCTATGGAAAACCTGAAAAGATCACAGTCTCATTCTGCTGTTTCCTGAGACAGGAGTAACTGCCACTGTTTAATTAATAGTTAACTACCCTGCTACTTTTTACATACTCTCTGCTGAGAGATGCATTTATTCATTTACTGTGACTGAGTCTGTTGGATTGCCTAGAAAACCATTCAATTCAGCGTATGCTGGGACAGGGCAGCTGCAAAGGCCTGGAAGTGCTGAAGTCTCATGCGTCCTGACAGAGGAATTCCCTTCAAGGTCAGGGACACTCATGCCCTGCACATTCCCCAGCCAGAAGAATTTCTTCACAGGAAGGTAAAATACAAAAAATGATGTTGGGAACAAGAGAAAAAAACCCTACTGTTCATATCTTGTAGTAACTAAGCAAGGACATTCAGTGCAAGGGAAATTTTTCTCCTTCTCGTCTTCACATCATGTAATATTTATATAACTCGCTTACTCTTCTTTTAAGCCAGGAGATACATTATGTCCAGATGCCAATAGTTTAAATCATGTCTTAATCTGAACTTTAAAGTATGGAATAAAACCTCATCCTGTAATTTTTATCCTTTTCAACAAGGATGGGTCATGCCATTGAAACAATGAATCTGACCTAGTGATTTTCAAATAAAAAGATATAAACCTGCTTTGTGCTTTGTTTTAACTTTAGGAAGTATTTATGTGAATGTGAAAAACAGAGAATAAACAAAAACATTTGTTTTGATAAAAATATGGTGATTTTAGGTTACTTAGCACTTTTAGAAATAGTCTAGAATTTTATGGAAAATGTCAAGTCTGATTTTTGAATTTTCCAAAATTAAAAATAAGTTCTGACTTAAAAGATGGTTTAAAAAAAAAAAAAAAAAAGCATATGCTCACAGAGAAAACATATGTTATGTTAAAGTAACCATTTTGTGGAAATCTTTCATAAAAATAGAAATCTAACAATCATTAAATTGCTACTTTCAGAAGACATCTGCAGTAAGTTTGTCCCATTTGATCAATTAGAATTACAAGTAAAAGGTCCTACAGAACCAGCAATGAGGTATTTGATCTTCTTTTATAACCTGCATATTCTGCTCTGCCATCACCCTAACTATGCCACTTTGGAAGGAGTTGCTCTATTGTCAATAAAATCTAAAAAGCTGTTTCAAATTAGTCACACCTCAATTAACAGTTTGCTAAAAATTCTACAGAATCCTACCAAGTTCTTATTCCTGGTTAAAGAAAGAGGTTTTGTTAACTTCTCAAAATTCAAACATTGCATATTTATTTGGCTTCTACATTCAGTCTTGAGCAAAAAGCAGCAATTCATATAAATGTAGTAATGAGTCATTCTTCACATTTTATAATGAATACATGATTAAGAGTTTCTATGCTGTATAGATATAACCAGCAGGTTATCTAAATTTCCTAATCTATATTCCTTTTAATTGTTGGAAATTAAAAAAAAAAAAAATCTATTAAAAGTGTTTGAATCCCAAGGCATCTTGTTTGGAAACTAACCTAGGACTAAATTATGTGTAAACTTGTTTGCCGAAGAGCTGTATGAATTTCTATCATTGTGACAACATACTTAATTTATTTCTTGTGAGTTCACTTCTTCATTTTTGTCAACAGTTTATTTGCATAGAAATTAGCTATGCTAAAACGTTAAGATACAGAGTGGAAGAGACTGGCAGTGTGGGGTTGTATTTGGTAGAATAGATTATATTTTCATACCACTTTCTATCCAAGGACATTGTGACATTTTATAAACAAGTTGAGACTTACACACCAAATTTTATCTCTGTTCTACAAATAGGGACACTGAGGAACAGGGGTCATGGGAAATAGGAGACAACTCTCTTGGCTCACAGGCTTATTCTTGCCACTCTGTGCCCTGTGTTTCTCCCATATGCTGAAAAACCAGCAGGGAGTTAGCTACATTGCCCAAAACTACAGCCTCAAGACACCACAGTGACTGACTACTGAAAACTGCCTGGCCAAACCTAACTTTTAAATGAAGTTCAAAATGTTTCCTATAAGCTCCGGTCCTGATGTTTGCATTCCAGTCTTTAANTCTCTGATAAGTTATCTCTATTTTGCTTAACATGGTCATACTACTCTCTAGCTTAAAAAAAAAAAAAAAAAATGGTTTCAGAGGAGTTGATTGTGCCAAACCTATCAGATGGTTAAATATGAATGAAGAGCTAACTTAAAATGCCACATTTCAGTGCAAAATTCAAACAAAATTCAGTTACATAATTCACATATTTTCTTTCCTCACGGAATAGCACAGGCAAATGACAAAAACCAGATTATGTTGTAACTGCTACAATACAGTAGATCCATAATATTTGCAGGTAACTAACATTTTTGCTGAAGAAACTACAATACTAATATTAATTATGAAAAATTGAGAAAAAAGGTTGAAATTTTGATTAAGGTACTCAATTATAATAATAATTTCACTCCAACGGTAGTTATTTAATGCAGATTTCTTGTCATTAAATCAAGGATCAATGAATATAGAAAGTGCATCAACTTGCAAAAAGAAAAAAAAGTCATTTTTTCTTTGACTTTGCTCATTAGTGTTGTGCCTTTTCTCTAAAATGCAGTAGCTCAAGTAGTCCAAGAAGGACAGATTTATTACTCAATGCAAAGGAATTTGAAGGATATCAAATGTACATGGCAATAATCCTATTGGAAACTATGGTATATTTTCATTCAATATATTTATAATATTGAAAAATAAAATAGGTAAGCCACATATAACCATCGATCTGTCATAAATCTGTGAAGTCAGTCTTTTCACTATAAGAAAATTACCCTTATTATCTTTCCTAATCATTAAATTAAAGACAGATGATTCTAGAATGCCAGAAACCATAATCAGTCTGACAAAAAAGTATTGATTTGCAGCTGCATCATGTTCAAGATGATCATGCTGTGGTACTTCAGTTCTCAACAAATTCATGGAACTAATGATAACTCTCCAATATTGTAAAATACAAATTACACTCAAGAAAGCTGGGGTCATTTGAATACATGTGCACATACAGTGCCAGTGACTGGAGACCATCCTTGTTTCCAAGTGACATTTAGCTCTGTAACTCAGTACTGCTATTTTTTATCAAAGTGACTTTTTTTTCCTAGTAAAATAAGCAAGCATAACAGGATTTTTTTTTCATTTACATAT